>WNGS01001774.1:63097-108732 GCA_020271785.1 Procambarus virginalis
TTTCGTCTTGTGCTTGACAAGGTACGGGCTCCATGCTGGGGCCGCATACTCCAGGATTGGTCTTATATGCTGTGTACAGAGTTCTGAATGATTTCTTGAACAGATTCTTGAAGGCTGTTCTGATGTTAGCCAGCCTCGCATATGCCGCAGATGTAATATTTATATGTGGGCTTCAGGAGACAGGTTTGGTGTGTGATATCAACTCCTAGATCTTTCTCTCCGTCCGTTTCATGAAGTACTTCATCTCCCATTCGGTATCCTGTGTCTGGCCTCCTGTTTCCACCGCCTAGTTTCGTGACTTTGCATTTACTCGGGTTGAACTTCAACAGCCATTTGTTGGACCATTCACTCAGTCTGTCTAGGTCATCTTGTAGCCTTCTACTATCATCCTCTGTTTTAATCCTCCTCATAATTTTGCATCGTCGGCAGCAAACAATGAGAGGAACGATTCTATGCCCTCTGGGAGATCATTTACATATATCAGAAACAGTATAGGTCCAAGGACTGACCCCTGCGGGACTCCACTTGTGACGTCTCGCCAATCTGAGACCTCATCCCTCACACTGACTTGTTGTCTCCTGTTGCTTAGGTACTCCTGTATCCAAAGGAGTACCTTCCCTTTCACTCCAGCCTGCATCTCCAGCTTTTTCACTAGCCTCTTGTGTGGCACTGTGTCAAAGGCTTTCTGGCAATCCAAAAATATGCAGTCTGCCCACCCTTCTCTTCTTGTCTGATTTATGTTGCCTGGTCGTAGAATTCAAAGAGCCCTGTGAGGCAGGACTTGCCATCCCTGAAACCATGTTGATGCTGTGTCACAAAGTTCTTTCACTCCAGATGTTCCACTATCTTTTTTCGCAAAATCTTCTCCATCAACTTGCATGGTATGCAGTTAGGGACACTGGCCTGTAGTTCAGTGCCTCCTGTCTATCCCCCCTTCTTTTATATCGGAACTACATTAGCAGTCTTCCATATTTTTAGCTATTCCCCTGTTACGAGTGATTGTTATACACTATGGAGAGTGGGGAGGCACAGTGCTTCTGCTCCTTTCTTTAGTATCCAAGGGGAGATTCCATCCGGGCCTATAGCCTTTGTCACATCCAACTCTAGCAAGAGCTTCCTTACATCCCCGCTGGTAATCTCAAACTCTAGGGTTCCTGGTTCCTCTTATCTCTGGAACTTCCCCTTGCTCTAATGTGAATACCTCTTGGAACTTTTTATTCAGTTCCTCACACTTCCTTGTCGTTTGTAATGAATCTGTCTGCCCCTATCCTTAATTTCACAACCTGTTCCTTTACTGTTGTTTTTCTCCTGATGTGGCTGTTCAGCAATTTGGGATGAGTCTTTGCCTTGCTTGCGATGTCATTTTCGTATTGTCTTTCTGCCTCTCTTCTCATCCTGACAAATTCATTCCTGGCGTTCTGGTATCTTTCTCTGCTCTCCAGTGTCCTGTTATTCCTATAGTTTCTCCATGCCCTTTTACTTTGTTGCTTAGCTACCCTATATCTCTGATTAAACCATGGGTTTCTCATCTGCATTCTTTGTTTCCCTTTTGGACTGGGACAAACTTGTTTGCTGCTTCCTTGCACTTCTGCGTGATGTAGTCCATCAAGTCTTGGGCCCGTTTCCCTGAGCTCTGTTTCCCATGTTATATCTGTTAGAAATTTTCTTATCTCCTCATAGTTTCTCTTTCGGAATGCCAGCCTTTTGTTTCAGTTCCCCTCCTCGAGTTCCTTAACCCTTCTTCAACCAGATACTCAAACACCAGAGTACTATGGTCGCTCATTCCTACTGGGGCCCGATATCCCTTATGTCAGAGTCGTTCAGAGTGAAGACCAGGTCGAGTCTCGCTGGTTCATCTTTTCCTCTCATCCTACTGGGTTCCCTGACATGCTGGTTTAAGAAGTTTCTTGTCGCCAACTCCAATAGTTTGGCTCTCCATGGTTTGTGTGAGTGTGTCATGTGGTGTGTGTGTGTTGTTTGTGTGTGTATTCACCTAGTTGTGTTTGCGGGGGTTAAGCTTTGCTTTTTCGGCCCGCCTCTCAACTGTCAATCAACTGTTTACTAACTAATTTTTTCCACACCACACACATACACACCACCCCAGGAAGCAGCCCGTGACAGCTGACTAACTCCCAAATACCTACTTACTGCTAGGTAACAGGGGCATTCAGGGTGAAAGAAACTTTGCCCATTTATTTCTGCCTCATGCGGGAATCGAACCCGCGCCACAGAATTACGAGTCCTGCGCGCAATCCACCAGGCTACCACCCCCCTATGTACTCACCTAGTTGTACTCACCTAGTTGTGCTTGCGGGGGTTGAGCTCTGCTCTTTCGGCCAGCCTCTCAACTGTCAATCAACTGTTTCTAACTACTACTACTATTTTTCACCCCCCCCCCCCCTAGGAATCAGCCCGGGACAGCTGACTAACTCCCAGGTACCTAATTACTGCTAGTAACAGGGGCATAAGGTGAAAGAAACTCTGCTCATTGTTTCTCGCCGGCGCCCGGGATCGAACCCGGGACCACAGGATCACGTGTACAGCGTGCTCTCCGTTGATTGATTGAAAGTTGGAAGGCAGGTCCGAAGAGCCAGAGCTCAACCCCGCAAGCACACCTAGATCAGTACAACTAGGTGAGTACACTGCATCTGAAATTACTACTGAAATTTCTACTGTCATGTTCATAATGTTGAGGTCTGGTCTACCACTCATGTAACTTTGTTCTCTCCTCTCTACCGTACCGCAGAGAGTACCATCTTTATCAGTACCGCAGAGAGTACCATCTTTATCAGTACCGCAGAGAGTATCATCTTTATCAGTACCGCAGAGAGTATCATCTTTATCAGTACCGCAGAGAGTACCATCTTTATCAGTACCGCAGAGAGTATCATCTTTATCAGTACCGCAGAGAGTATCATCTTTATCAGTACCGCAGAGAGTACCATCTTTATGAGTACCGCAGAGAGTATCATCTTTATGAGTACCGCAGAGAGTATCATCTTTATCAGTACCGCAGAGAGTACCATCTTTATGAGTACCGCAGAGAGCATCATCTTTATCAGTACCGCAGAGAGTACCATCTTTATGAGTACCGCAGAGAGTATCATCTTAATGAGTACCGCAGAGAGTACCATCTTTATCAGTACCGCAGAGAGTACCATCTTTATGAGTACCGCAGAGAGTACCATCTTTATCAGTACCGCAGAGAGTACCATCTTTATCAGTACCGCAGAGAGTACCATCTTTATGAGTACCGCAGAGAGTACCATCTTTATGAGTACCGCAGAGAGTACCATCTTTATCAGTACCGCAGAGAGTACCATCTTTATGAGTACCGCAGAGAGTACCATCTTTATCAGTACCGCAGAGAGTACCATCTTTATGAGTACCGCAGAGAGTACCATCTTTATCAGTACCGCAGAGAGTACCATCTTTATGAGTACCGCAGAGAGTACATCTTTATCAGTACCGCAGAGAGTACCATCTTTATCAGTACCGCAGAGAGTATCATCTTTATCAGTACCGCAGAGAGTACCATCTTTATGAGTACCGCAGAGGTATCATCTTTATGAGTACCGCAGAGAGTATCATCTTTATGAGTACCGCAGAGAATCATCTTTATCAGTACCGCAGAGAGTATCATCTTTATCAGTACCGCAGAGAGTATCATCTTTATCAGTACCGCAGAGAGTACCATCTTATGAGTACCGCAGAGTACCATCTGGATGAGTACCTCAGAGAGTACCATCTGGATGAGTACCACAGAGAGTACCATCTGGATGAGTACCACAGAGTACCATCTGGATGAGTACCACAGAGAGTACCATCTAGATGAGTACCGCAGAGAGTACCATCTGGATGAGTACCACAGAGAGTACCATCTGAATGAGTACCACAGAGAGTACCATCTAGATGAGTACCGCAGAGAGTACCATCTGGATGAGTACCACAGAGAGTACCATCTGAATGAGTACCACAGAGAGTACCATCTAGATGAGTACCACAGAGAGTACCATCTGGATGAGTACCACAGAGAGTACCATCTAGATGAGTACCACAGAGAGTACCATCTGGATGAGTACCGCAGAGAGTACCATCTGGATGAGTACCACAGAGAGTACCATCTGGATGAGTACCACAGAGAGTACCATCTGGATGAGTACCACAGAGAGTACCATCTGGATGAGTACCACAGAGAGTACCATCTAGATGAGTACCACAGAGAGTACCATCTTGATGAGTACCGCAGAGAGTACCATCTGGATGAGTACCACAGAGAGTACCATCTAGGTGAGTACCACAGAGAGTACCATCTTGATGAGTACCGCAGAGAGTACCATCTGGATGAGTACCACAGAGAGTACCATCTGGATGAGTACCACAGAGAGTACCATCTGGATGAGTACCACAGAGAGTACCATCTGGATGAGTACCACAGAGAGTACCATCTGGATGAGTACCACAGAGAGTACCATCTGGATGAGTACCACAGAGAGTACCATCTGGATGAGTACCACACAGAGTACCATCTGGATGAGTACCACAGAGAGTACCATCTAGATGAGTACCGCAGAGTACCATCTGGATGAGTACCACAGAGAGTACCATCTGGATGAGTACCACAGAGTACCATCTGGATGAGTACCACAGAGAGTACCATCCGGATGAGTACCGCAGAGAGTACCATCTGGATGAGTACCGCAGAGAGTACCATCTGGATGAGTACCACAGAGTACCATCTGGATGAGTACCACAGAGTACCATCTAGATGAGTACCACAGAGAGTACCATCTGGATGAGTACCACAGAGAGTACCATCTAGATGAGTACCACAGAGAGTACCATCTAGATGAGTACCGGAGAGAGTACCATCCGGATGAGTACCGCAGAGAGTACCATCTGGATGAGTACCGCAGAGAGTACCATCTGGATGAGTACCACAGAGAGTACCATCTGGATGAGTACCACAGAGTACCATCTGGATGAGTACCACAGAGTACCATCTGGATGAGTACCACAGAGTACCATCTAGATGAGTAACACCGAGTACCATCTGGATGAGTACCACAGAGTACCATCTGGATGAGTACCACAGAGAGTACCATCTAGATGAGTACCGCAGAGTACCATCTGGATGAGTACCACAGAGTACCATCTGGATGAGTACCACAGAGAGTACCATCCGGATGAGTACCGCAGAGAGTACCATCCGGATGAGTACTGCAGAGAGTACCATCGGGATGAGTACCACAGAGTACCATCCGGATGAGTACCACAGAGAGTACCATCTGGATGAGTACCACAGAGAGTACCATCGGATGAGTACCGCAGAGAGTACCATCTGGATGAGTACCACAGAGTACCATCCGGATGAGTACTACAGAGAGTACCATCTGGATGAGTACCACAGAGAGTACCATCGGGATGAGTACCGCAGAGAGTACCATCCGGATGAGTACCGCAGAGAGTACCATCGGATGAGTACCGCAGAGAGTACCATCTGGATGAGTACCACAGAGTACCCATCTGGATGAGTACCACAGAGAGTACCACAGAGAGTACCATCTGGATGAGTACCACAGAGAGTACCATCTGGATGAGTACCACAGAGAGTACCATCTGGATGAGTACCACAGAGAGTACCATCTGGATGAGTACCACAGAGAGTACCATCTGGATGAGTACCACAGAGAGTACCATCTGGATGAGTACCACAGAGAGTACCATCTGGATGAGTACCACACAGAGTACCATCTGGATGAGTACCACAGAGAGTACCATCTAGATGAGTACCGCAGAGTACCATCTGGATGAGTACCACAGAGAGTACCATCTGGATGAATACACAGAGAGTACCATCTGGATGAGTACCACAGAGAGTACCATCCGGATGAGTACCGCAGAGAGTACCATCCGGATGAGTACCGCAGAGAGTACCATCTGGATGAGTACCGCAGAGTACCATCTAGATGAGTACCACAGAGAGTACCATCTGGATGAGTACCGCAGAGTACCATCTAGATGAGTACCACGAGAGTACCATCTGGATGAGTACCGCAGAGNGAGTACCATCTGGATGAGTACCACAGAGTACCATCTGGATGAGTACCACAGAGTACCATCTGGATGAGTACCACAGAGTACCATCTGGATGAGTACCACAGAGTACCATCTGGATGAGTACCACAGAGTACCATCTGGATGAGTACCACAGAGAGTACCATCTGGATGAGTACCACAGAGAGTACCATCTGGATGAGTACCACAGAGTACCATCTGGATGAGTACCACAGAGAGTACCATCTGGATGAGTACCACAGAGAGTACCATCTGATGAGTACCACGAGAGTACCATCTGGATGAGTACCACAGAGTACCATCTGGATGAGTACCAGAGAGTACCATCTGGATGAGTACCACAGAGAGTACCATCTGGATGAGTACCACAGAGAGTACCATCTGGATGAGTACCACAGAGTACCATCTGGATGAGTACCACAGAGAGTACCATCTGGATGAGTACACAGAGAGTACCATCTGATGAGTACCACAGAGAGTACCATCTGGATGAGTACCACAGAGAGTACCATCTGGATGAGTACCACAGAGAGTACCATCTGGATGAGTACCACAGAGTACCATCTGGATGAGTACCACAGAGAGTACCAAGAGTACCATCTGGATGAGTACCACAGAGAGTACCATCTGGATGAGTACCACAGAGAGTACCATCTGGATGAGTACCACAGAGAGTACCATCTGGATGAGTACCACAGAGAGTACCATCTGTGAGTACCACAGAGAGTACCATCTGGATGAGTACCACAGAGAGTACCATCTGGATGAGTACCACAGAGAGTACCATCTGGATGAGTACCACAGAGAGTACCATCTGGATGAGTACCACAGAGTACCATCTGGATGAGTACCACAGAGAGTACCATCTGGATGAGTACCACAGAGTACCATCTGGATGAGTACCACAGAGAGTACCATCTGGATGAGTACCACAGAGAGTACCATCTGGATGAGTACCACAGAGAGTACCATCTGGATGAGTACCACAGAGTACCATCTGGATGAGTACCACAGAGTACCATCTGGATGAGTACCACAGAGAGTACCATCTGGATGAGTACCACAGAGTACCATCTAGATGAGTACCACAGAGAGTACCATCTGGATGAGTACCACAGAGAGTACCATCTGGATGAGTACCCAGAGAGTACCATCTGGATGAGTACCACAGAGAGTACCATCTGATGAGTACCACAGAGAGTACCATCTGGATGAGTACCACAGAGAGTACCATCTGGATGAGTACCACAGAGAGTACCATCTGGATGAGTACCACAGAGTACCATCTGGATGAGTACCACAGAGTACCATCTGGATGAGTACCACAGAGTACCATCTGGATGAGTACCACAGAGTACCATCTGGATGAGTACCACAGAGTACCATCTGGATGAGTACCACAGAGTACCATCTGGATGAGTACCACAGAGTACCATCTGGATGAGTACCACAGAGAGTACCATCTGATGAGTACCACAGAGAGTACCATCTGGATGAGTACCACAGAGTACCATCTGGATGAGTACCACAGAGTACCATCTGGATGAGTACCACAGAGAGTACCATCTGGATGAGTACCACAGAGAGTACCATCTGGATGAGTACCACAGAGAGTACCATCTGGATGAGTACCACAGAGTACCATCTGGATGAGTACCACAGAGAGTACCATCTGGATGAGTACCACAGAGTACCATCTGGATGAGTACCACAGAGTACCATCTGGATGAGTACCACAGAGTACCATCTGGATGAGTACCACAGAGAGTACCATCTGGATGAGTACCACAGAGAGTACCATCTGGATGAGTACCACAGAGTACCATCTGGATGAGTACCACAGAGTACCATCTGGATGAGTACCACAGAGAGTACCATCTGGATGAGTACCACAGAGAGTACCATCTGGATGAGTACCACAGAGAGTACCATCTGGATGAGTACCACAGAGAGTACCATCTGGATGAGTACCACAGAGTACCATCTGGATGAGTACCACAGAGAGTACCATCTGGATGAGTACCACAGAGTACCATCTGGATGAGTACCACAGAGAGTACCATCTGGATGAGTACCACAGAGAGTACCATCTGGATGAGTACCACAGAGAGTACCATCTGGATGAGTACCACAGAGAGTACCATCTGGATGAGTACCAGAGAGTACCATCTGGATGAGTACCACAGAGTACCATCTGGATGAGTACCACAGAGAGTACCATCTGGATGAGTACCACAGAGAGTACCATCTGGATGAGTACCACAGAGAGTACCATCTGGATGAGTACCACAGAGAGTACCATCTGGATGAGTACCACAGAGAGTACCATCTGGATGAGTACCACAGAGAGTACCATCTGGATGAGTACCACAGAGAGTACCATCTGGATGAGTACCACAGAGAGTACCATCTGGATGAGTACCACAGAGTACCATCTGGATGAGTACCACAGAGTACCATCTGGATGAGTACCACAGAGTACCATCTGGATGAGTACCACAGAGTACCATCTGGATGAGTACCACAGAGTACCATCTGGATGAGTACCACAGAGAGTACCATCTGGATGAGTACCACAGAGAGTACCATCTGGATGAGTACCACAGAGAGTACCATCTGGATGAGTACCACAGAGTACCATCTGGATGAGTACCACAGAGTACCATCTGGATGAGTACCACAGAGTACCATCTGGATGAGTACCACAGAGAGTACCATCTGGATGAGTACCACAGAGTACCATCTGGATGAGTACCACAGAGTACCATCTGGATGAGTACCACAGAGTACCATCTGGATGAGTACCACAGAGTACCATCTGGATGAGTACCACAGAGTACCATCTGGATGAGTACCACAGAGTACCATCTGGATGAGTACCACAGAGTACCATCTGGATGAGTACCACAGAGTACCATCTGGATGAGTACCACAGAGTACCATCTGGATGAGTACCACAGAGAGTACCATCTGGATGAGTACCACAGAGAGTACCATCTGGATGAGTACCACAGAGAGTACCATCTGGATGAGTACCACAGAGAGTACCATCTGGATGAGTACCACAGATGAGTACCACAGAGAGTACCATCTGGATGAGTACCACAGAGAGTACCATCTGGATGAGTACCACAGAGAGTACCATCTGGATGAGTACCACAGAGAGTACCATCTGGATGAGTACCACAGAGAGTACCATCTGGATGAGTACCACAGAGAGTACCATCTGGATGAGTACCACAGAGAGTACCATCTGGATGAGTACCACAGAGAGTACCATCTGGATGAGTACCAGAGAGTACCATCTGGATGAGTACCACAGAGTACCATCTGGATGAGTACCACAGAGTACCATCTGGATGAGTACCACAGAGAGTACCATCTGGATGAGTACCACAGAGTACCATCTGGATGAGTACCACAGAGAGTACCATCTGGATGAGTACCACAGAGTACCATCTGGATGAGTACCACAGAGAGTACCATCTGGATGAGTACCACAGAGAGTACCATCTGGATGAGTACCACAGAGTACCATCTGGATGAGTACCACAGAGTACCATCTGGATGAGTACCACAGAGAGTACCATCTGGATGAGTACCACAGAGAGTACCATCTGGATGAGTACCACAGAGTACCATCTGGATGAGTACCACAGAGTACCATCTGGATGAGTACCACAGAGTACCATCTGGATGAGTACCACAGAGTACCATCTGGATGAGTACCACAGAGTACCATCTGGATGAGTACCACAGAGTACCATCTGGATGAGTACCACAGAGTACCATCTGGATGAGTACCACAGAGAGTACCATCTGGATGAGTACCACAGAGTACCATCTGGATGAGTACCACAGAGAGTACCATCTGGATGAGTACCACAGAGAGTACCATCTGGATGAGTACCACAGAGAGTACCATCTGGATGAGTACCACAGAGAGTACCATCTGGATGAGTACCACAGAGAGTACCATCTGGATGAGTACCACAGAGAGTACCATCTGGATGAGTACCACAGAGAGTACCATCTGGATGAGTACCACAGAGAGTACCATCTGGATGAGTACCACAGAGAGTACCATCTGGATGAGTACCACAGAGAGTACCATCTGGATGAGTACCACAGAGAGTACCATCTGGATGAGTACCAGAGAGAGTACCACAGAGAGTACCATCTGGATGAGTACCACAGAGAGTACCATCTGGATGAGTACCACAGAGAGTACCATCTGGATGAGTACCACAGAGAGTACCATCTGGATGAGTACCACAGAGAGTACCATCTGGATGAGTACCACAGAGAGTACCATCTGGATGAGTACCACAGAGAGTACCATCTGGATGAGTACCACAGAGAGTACCATCTGGATGAGTACCACAGAGTACCATCTGGATGAGTACCACAGAGTACCATCTGGATGAGTACCACAGAGTACCATCTGGATGAGTACCACAGAGTACCATCTGGATGAGTACCACAGAGAGTACCATCTGGATGAGTACCACAGAGTACCATCTGGATGAGTACCACAGAGAGTACCATCTGGATGAGTACCACAGAGAGTACCATCTGGATGAGTACCACAGAGAGTACCATCTGGATGAGTACCACAGAGTACCATCTGGATGAGTACCACAGAGTACCATCTGGATGAGTACCACAGAGTACCATCTGGATGAGTACCACAGAGAGTACCATCTGGATGAGTACCACAGAGTACCATCTGGATGAGTACCACAGAGTACCATCTGGATGAGTACCACA
Organism: Procambarus virginalis; assembly: GCA_020271785.1. Taxonomy (NCBI): domain Eukaryota; kingdom Metazoa; phylum Arthropoda; class Malacostraca; order Decapoda; family Cambaridae; genus Procambarus; species Procambarus virginalis. The sequence continues at coordinate 73,946 of WNGS01001774.1, forward strand.
GAGTACCATCTAGATGAGTACCACAGAGTACCATCTGGATGAGTACCACAGAGTACCATCTGGATGAGTACCACAGAGTACCATCTAGATGAGTACCACAGAGTACCATCTGGATGAGTACCACAGAGAGTACCATCTGGATGAGTACCACAGAGAGTACCATCTGGATGAGTACCACAGAGAGTACCATCTGGATGAGTACCACAGAGAGTACCATCTGGATGAGTACCACAGAGAGTACCATCTGGATGAGTACCACAGAGAGTACCATCTGGATGAGTACCACAGAGAGTACCATCTGGATGAGTACCACAGAGAGTACCATCTGGATGAGTACCGCAGAGAGTACCATCTGGATGAGTACCACAGAGAGTACCATCTGGATGAGTACCACAGAGAGTACCATCTGGATGAGTACCACAGAGAGTACCATCTGGATGAGTACCGCAGAGAGTACCATCTGGATGAGTACCACAGAGAGTACCATCTGGATGAGTACCACAGAGAGTACCATCTGGATGAGTACCACAGAGTACCATCTGGATGAGTACCACAGAGTACCATCTGGATGAGTACCACAGAGAGTACCATCTGGATGAGTACCACAGAGTACCATCTGGATGAGTACCACAGAGAGTACCATCTGGATGAGTACCACAGAGTACCATCTGGATGAGTACCACAGAGAGTACCATCTGGATGAGTACCACAGAGAGTACCATCTGGATGAGTACCACAGAGTACCATCTGGATGAGTACCACAGAGTACCATCTGGATGAGTACCACAGAGAGTACCATCTGGATGAGTACCACAGAGAGTACCATCTGGATGAGTACCACAGAGTACCATCTGGATGAGTACCACAGAGTACCATCTGGATGAGTACCACAGAGTACCATCTGGATGAGTACCACAGAGTACCATCTGGATGAGTACCACAGAGTACCATCTGGATGAGTACCACAGAGTACCATCTGGATGAGTACCACAGAGTACCATCTGGATGAGTACCACAGAGAGTACCATCTGGATGAGTACCACAGAGTACCATCTGGATGAGTACCACAGAGAGTACCATCTGGATGAGTACCACAGAGAGTACCATCTGGATGAGTACCACAGAGAGTACCATCTGGATGAGTACCACAGAGAGTACCATCTGGATGAGTACCACAGAGAGTACCATCTGGATGAGTACCACAGAGAGTACCATCTGGATGAGTACCACAGAGAGTACCATCTGGATGAGTACCACAGAGAGTACCATCTGGATGAGTACCACAGAGAGTACCATCTGGATGAGTACCACAGAGAGTACCATCTGGATGAGTACCACAGAGAGTACCATCTGGATGAGTACCACAGAGAGTACCATCTGGATGAGTACCACAGAGAGTACCATCAGAGAGTACCATCTGGATGAGTACCACAGAGAGTACCATCTGGATGAGTACCACAGAGAGTACCATCTGGATGAGTACCACAGAGAGTACCATCTGGATGAGTACCACAGAGAGTACCATCTGGATGAGTACCACAGAGAGTACCATCTGGATGAGTACCACAGAGAGTACCATCTGGATGAGTACCACAGAGTACCATCTGGATGAGTACCACAGAGTACCATCTGGATGAGTACCACAGAGTACCATCTGGATGAGTACCACAGAGAGTACCATCTGGATGAGTACCACAGAGAGTACCATCTGGATGAGTACCACAGAGTACCATCTGGATGAGTACCACAGAGAGTACCATCTGGATGAGTACCACAGAGAGTACCATCTGGATGAGTACCACAGAGAGTACCATCTGGATGAGTACCCAGAGAGTACCATCTGGATGAGTACCCAGAGAGTACCATCTGGATGAGTACCAGAGAGTACCATCTGGATGAGTACCACAGAGAGTACCATCTGGATGAGTACCACAGAGTACCATCTGGATGAGTACCACAGAGTACCATCTGGATGAGTACCACAGAGTACCATCTGGATGAGTACCACAGAGTACCATCTGGATGAGTACCACAGAGTACCATCTGGATGAGTACCACAGAGAGTACCATCTGGATGAGTACCACAGAGTACCATCTGGATGAGTACCAGAGAGTACCATCTGGATGAGTACCACAGAGAGTACCATCTGGATGAGTACCACAGAGAGTACCATCTGGATGAGTACCACAGAGAGTACCATCTGGATGAGTACCACAGAGAGTACCATCTGGATGAGTACCACAGAGAGTACCATCTGGATGAGTACCACAGAGAGTACCATCTGGATGAGTACCACAGAGAGTACCATCTGGATGAGTACCACAGAGAGTACCATCTGGATGAGTACCACAGAGAGTACCATCTGGATGAGTACCACAGAGAGTACCATCTGGATGAGTACCACAGAGAGTACCATCTGGATGAGTACCACAGAGAGTACCATCTGGATGAGTACCACAGAGAGTACCATCTGGATGAGTACCACAGAGAGTACCATCTGGATGAGTACCACAGAGTACCATCTGGATGAGTACCACAGAGTACCATCTGGATGAGTACCACAGAGAGTACCATCTGGATGAGTACCACAGAGTACCATCTGGATGAGTACCACAGAGAGTACCATCTGGATGAGTACCACAGAGTACCATCTGGATGAGTACCACAGAGAGTACCATCTGGATGAGTACCACAGAGAGTACCATCTGGATGAGTACCACAGAGTACCATCTGGATGAGTACCACAGAGTACCATCTGGATGAGTACCACAGAGAGTACCATCTGGATGAGTACCACAGAGAGTACCATCTGGATGAGTACCACAGAGAGTACCATCTGGATGAGTACCACAGAGAGTACCATCTGGATGAGTACCACAGAGAGTACCATCTGGATGAGTACCACAGAGAGTACCATCTGGATGAGTACCACAGAGAGTACCATCTGGATGAGTACCACAGAGAGTACCATCTGGATGAGTACCACAGAGAGTACCATCTGGATGAGTACCACAGAGAGTACCATCTGGATGAGTACCACAGAGTACCATCTGGATGAGTACCACAGAGAGTACCATCTGGATGAGTACACAGAGAGTACCATCTGGATGAGTACCACAGAGAGTACCATCTGGATGAGTACCACAGAGAGTACCATCTGGATGAGTACCACAGAGAGTACCATCTGGATGAGTACCACAGAGTACCATCTGGATGAGTACCACAGAGTACCATCTGGATGAGTACCACAGAGTACCATCTGGATGAGTACCACAGAGTACCATCTGGATGAGTACCACAGAGAGTACCATCTGGATGAGTACCACAGAGAGTACCATCTGGATGAGTACCACAGAGAGTACCATCTGGATGAGTACCACAGAGAGTACCATCTGGATGAGTACCACAGAGAGTACCATCTGGATGAGTACCACAGAGAGTACCATCTGGATGAGTACCACAGAGAGTACCATCTGGATGAGTACCACAGAGAGTACCATCTGGATGAGTACCACAGAGTACCATCTGGATGAGTACCACAGAGTACCATCTGGATGAGTACCACAGAGTACCATCTGGATGAGTACCACAGAGTACCATCTGGATGAGTACCACAGAGTACCATCTGGATGAGTACCACAGAGTACCATCTGGATGAGTACCACAGAGAGTACCATCTGGATGAGTACCACAGAGAGTACCATCTGGATGAGTACCACAGAGAGTACCATCTGGATGAGTACCACAGAGAGTACCATCTGGATGAGTACCACAGAGAGTACCATCTGGATGAGTACCACAGAGAGTACCATCTGGATGAGTACCACAGAGAGTACCATCTGGATGAGTACCACAGAGAGTACCATCTGGATGAGTACCACAGAGAGTACCATCTGGATGAGTACCACAGAGAGTACCATCTGGATGAGTACCACAGAGAGTACCATCTGGATGAGTACCACAGAGTACCATCTGGATGAGTACCACAGAGTACCATCTGGATGAGTACCACAGAGTACCATCTGGATGAGTACCACAGAGTACCATCTGGATGAGTACCACAGAGTACCATCTGGATGAGTACCACAGAGTACCATCTGGATGAGTACCACAGAGAGTACCATCTGGATGAGTACCACAGAGAGTACCATCTGGATGAGTACCACAGAGTACCATCTGGATGAGTACCACAGAGTACCATCTGGATGAGTACCACAGAGAGTACCATCTGGATGAGTACCACAGAGTACCATCTGGATGAGTACCACAGAGAGTACCATCTGGATGAGTACCACAGAGTACCATCTGGATGAGTACCACAGAGAGTACCATCTGGATGAGTACCACAGAGAGTACCATCTGGATGAGTACCACAGAGTACCATCTGGATGAGTACCACAGAGAGTACCATCTGGATGAGTACCACAGAGAGTACCATCTGGATGAGTACCACAGAGAGTACCATCTGGATGAGTACCACAGAGAGTACCATCTGGATGAGTACCACAGAGAGTACCATCTGGATGAGTACCACAGAGAGTACCATCTGGATGAGTACCAGAGAGTACCACAGAGAGTACCATCTGGATGAGTACCACAGAGTACCATCTGGATGAGTACCACAGAGTACCATCTGGATGAGTACCACAGAGTACCATCTGGATGAGTACCACAGAGAGTACCATCTGGATGAGTACCACAGAGTACCATCTGGATGAGTACCACAGAGAGTACCATCTGGATGAGTACACAGAGAGTACCATCTGGATGAGTACCACAGAGAGTACCATCTGGATGAGTACCACAGAGAGTACCATCTGGATGAGTACCACAGAGAGTACCATCTGGATGAGTACCACAGAGAGTACCATCTGGATGAGTACCACAGAGAGTACCATCTGGATGAGTACCACAGAGAGTACCATCTGGATGAGTACCACAGAGAGTACCATCTGGATGAGTACCACAGAGAGTACCATCTGGATGAGTACCACAGAGAGTACCATCTGGATGAGTACCACAGAGAGTACCATCTGGATGAGTACCACAGAGAGTACCATCTGGATGAGTACCACAGAGAGTACCATCTGGATGAGTACCACAGAGAGTACCATCTGGATGAGTACCACAGAGTACCATCTGGATGAGTACCACAGAGTACCATCTGGATGAGTACCACAGAGTACCATCTGGATGAGTACCACAGAGTACCATCTGGATGAGTACCACAGAGTACCATCTGGATGAGTACCACAGAGTACCATCTGGATGAGTACCACAGAGAGTACCATCTGGATGAGTACCACAGAGAGTACCATCTGGATGAGTACCACAGAGAGTACCATCTGGATGAGTACCACAGAGAGTACCATCTGGATGAGTACCACAGAGAGTACCATCTGGATGAGTACCACAGAGAGTACCATCTGGATGAGTACCACAGAGAGTACCATCTGGATGAGTACCACAGAGAGTACCATCTGGATGAGTACCACAGAGTACCATCTGGATGAGTACCACAGAGTACCATCTGGATGAGTACCACAGAGTACCATCTGGATGAGTACCACAGAGTACCATCTGGATGAGTACCACAGAGTACCATCTGGATGAGTACCACAGAGTACCATCTGGATGAGTACCACAGAGAGTACCATCTGGATGAGTACCACAGAGAGTACCATCTGGATGAGTACCACAGAGAGTACCATCTGGATGAGTACCACAGAGAGTACCATCTGGATGAGTACCACAGAGAGTACCATCTGGATGAGTACCACAGAGAGTACCATCTGGATGAGTACCACAGAGAGTACCATCTGGATGAGTACCACAGAGAGTACCATCTGGATGAGTACCACAGAGAGTACCATCTGGATGAGTACCATCTGGATGAGTACCACAGAGAGTACCATCTGGATGAGTACCACAGAGAGTACCATCTGGATGAGTACCACAGAGAGTACCATCTGGATGAGTACCACAGAGTACCATCTGGATGAGTACCACAGAGTACCATCTGGATGAGTACCACAGAGAGTACCATCTGGATGAGTACCACAGAGTACCATCTGGATGAGTACCACAGAGTACCATCTGGATGAGTACCACAGAGAGTACCATCTGGATGAGTACCACAGAGTACCATCTGGATGAGTACCACAGAGAGTACCATCTGGATGAGTACCACAGAGTACCATCTGGATGAGTACCACAGAGAGTACCATCTGGATGAGTACCACAGAGAGTACCATCTGGATGAGTACCACAGAGTACCATCTGGATGAGTACCACAGAGTACCATCTGGATGAGTACCACAGAGAGTACCATCTGGATGAGTACCACAGAGAGTACCATCTGGATGAGTACCACAGAGTACCATCTAGATGAGTACCAGAGAGAGTACCACAGAGAGTACCATCTGGATGAGTACCACAGAGAGTACCATCTGGATGAGTACCACAGAGAGTACCATCTGGATGAGTACCACAGAGAGTACCATCTGGATGAGTACCACAGAGAGTACCATCTGGATGAGTACCACAGAGAGTACCATCTGGATGAGTACCACAGAGAGTACCATCTGGATGAGTACCACAGAGAGTACCATCTGGATGAGTACCACAGAGAGTACCATCTGGATGAGTACCACAGAGAGTACCATCTAGATGAGTACCACAGAGTACCATCTGGATGAGTACCACAGAGTACCATCTGGATGAGTACCACAGAGAGTACCATCTGGATGAGTACCACAGAGTACCATCTGGATGAGTACCACAGAGAGTACCATCTGGATGAGTACCACAGAGTACCATCTGGATGAGTACCACAGAGAGTACCATCTGGATGAGTACCACAGAGAGTACCATCTGGATGAGTACCACAGAGTACCATCTGGATGAGTACCACAGAGTACCATCTGGATGAGTACCACAGAGAGTACCATCTGGATGAGTACCACAGAGTACCATCTGGATGAGTACCACAGAGAGTACCATCTGGATGAGTACCGCAGAGAGTACCATCTGGATGAGTACCACAGAGAGTACCATCTGGATGAGTACCACAGAGAGTACCACAGAGAGTACCATCCGGATGAGTACCACAGAGAGTACCATCTGGATGAGTACCACAGAGAGTACCATCTGGATGAGTACCACAGAGTACCATCTGGATGAGTACCACAGAGAGTACCATCTGGATGAGTACCACAGAGTACCATCTGGATGAGTACCACAGAGAGTACCATCTGGATGAGTACACAGAGAGTACCATCTGGATGAGTACCATCCGATGAGTACCACAGAGAGTACCATCTGGATGAGTACCACAGAGAGTACCATCTGGATGAGTACCACAGAGTACCATCTGGATGAGTACCACAGAGTACCATCTGGATGAGTACCACAGAGAGTACCATCTGGATGAGTACCGCAGAGAGTACCATCTGGATGAGTACCACAGAGAGTACCATCTGGATGAGTACCACAGAGAGTACCATCTGGATGAGTACCACAGAGAGTACCATCTGGATGAGTACCACAGAGAGTACCATCTGGATGAGTACCACAGAGAGTACCATCTGGATGAGTACCACAGAGAGTACCATCTGGATGAGTACCACAGAGAGTACCACAGAGAGTACCATCTGGATGAGTACCACAGAGAGTACCATCTGGATGAGTACCACAGAGAGTACCATCTGGATGAGTACCACAGAGAGTACCATCTGGATGAGTACCACAGAGAGTACCATCTGGATGAGTACCACAGAGAGTACCATCTGGATGAGTACCACAGAGTACCATCTGGATGAGTACCACAGAGTACCATCTGGATGAGTACCACAGAGAGTACCATCTGGATGAGTACCACAGAGTACCATCTGGATGAGTACCACAGAATACCATCTGGATGAGTACCACAGAGTACCATCTAGATGAGTACCACAGAGAGTACCATCTGGATGAGTACCACAGAGAGTACCATCTAGATGAGTACCACAGAGAGTGCCATCTAGATGAGTACCGCAGAGAGTACCATCCGGATGAGTACCGCAGAGAGTACCATCTGGATGAGTACCGCAGAGAGTACCATCTGGATGAGTACCACAGAGAGTATCATCTGGATGAGTACCACAGAGTACCATCTGGATGAGTACCACAGAGTACCATCTGGATGAGTACCACAGAGTACCATCTAGATGAGTACACAGAGTACCATCTAGATGAGTACCACAGAGTATAATCTGGATGAGTACCACAGAGTACCATCTAGATGAGTACCACAGAGTACCATCGGGATGAGTTCCGTAGAGTACCATCTTGATGAGTACCGCAGAGAGTACCATCTTGATGAGTACCGCAGAGAGTACCATCTAGATGAGTACCACAGAGAGTACCATCCGGATGAGTACCACAGAGTACCATCTGGATGAGTACCACAGAGAGTACCATCTGGATGAGTACCACAGAGAGTACCATCTGGATGAGTACCGCAGAGAGTACCATCTGGATGAGTACCACAGAGAGTACCATCCGGATGAGTACCACAGAGAGTACCATCTGGATGAGTACCACAGAGAGTACCATCTGGATGAGTACCACAGAGAGTACCATCTTTATGAGTACCGCAGAGAGTACCATCTGGATGAGTACCACAGAGAGTACCATCTTTATGAGTACAGCAGAGAGTACCATCTGGATGAGTACCACAGAGAGTACCATCTTTATGAGTACCGCAGAGAGTACCATCTGGATGAGTACCGCAGAGAGTATCATCTTTATGAGTACCGCAGAGAGTACCATCTAGATGAGTACCGCAGAGTACCATCTGGATGAGTACCACAGAGTACCATCTGGATGAGTACCACAGAGAGTACCATCCGGATGAGTACCACAGAGTACCATCTGGATGAGTACCACAGAGAGTACCATCTGGATGAGTACCACAGAGTACCATCTGGATGAGTACCACAGAGAGTACCATCTGGATGAGTACCACAGAGAGTACCATCTGGATGAGTACCACAGAGTACCATCTGGATGAGTACCACAGAGTACCATCTGGATGAGTACCACAGAGAGTACCATCTAGATGAGTACCGCAGAGTACCATCTGGATGAGTACCACAGAGAGTACCATCCGGATGAGTACCGCAGAGAGTACCATCTGGATGAGTACCACAGAGAGTACCATCTGGATGAGTACCACAGAGAGTACCACAGAGAGTACCATCCGGATGAGTACCGCAGAGAGTACCATCTGGATGAGTACCACAGAGAGTACCATCTGGATGAGTACCACAGAGTACCATCTGGATGAGTACCACAGAGAGTACCATCTGGATGAGTACCACAGAGTACCATCCGGATGAGTACCACCGAGAGTACCATCTGGATGAGTACACAGAGAGTACCATCCGGATGAGTACCGCAGAGAGTACCATCCGGATGAGTACCGCAGAGAGTACCATCGGGATGAGTACCGCAGAAAGTACCATCTGGATGAGTACCACAGAGTACCATCTGGATGAGTACCACAGAGTACCATCTGGATGAGTACCACAGAGAGTACCATCTAGATGAGTACCGCAGAGTACCATCTGGATGAGTACCACAGAGAGTACCATCCGGATGAGTACCGCAGAGAGTACCATCCGGATGAGTACCGCAGAGAGTACCATCTGGATGAGTACCACATAGTACCATCTAGATGAGTACCACAGAGTACCATCTGGATGAGTACCACAGAGTACCATCTAGATGAGTACCACAGAGTACCATCTAGATGAGTACCACAGAGTATCATCTGGATGAGTACCACAGAGTACCATCTAGATGAGTACCACAGAGTACCATCTAGATGAGTACCACAGAGTACCATCTGGATGAGTACCACAGAGTACCATCTGGATGAGTACCACAGAGAGTACCATCTGGATGAGTACCACAGAGAGTACCATCTGGATGAGTACCACAGAGAGTACCATCTGGATGAGTACCACAGAGAGTACCATCTGGATGAGTACCATAGAGAGTACCATCTGGATGAGTACCACAGAGAGTACCATCTGGATGAGTACCACAGAGAGTACCATCTGGATGAGTACCACAGAGAGTACCATCTGGATGAGTACCACAGAGTACCATTTAGATGAGTACCACAGAGTACCATCTGGATGAGTACCACAGAGTACCATCTGGATGAGTACCACAGAGTACCATCTGGATGAGTACCACAGAGTACCATCTGGATGAGTACCACAGAGTACCATCTAGATGAGTACCACAGAGAGTACCATCTGGATGAGTCCCACAGAGAGTACCATCTGGATGAGTACCACAGAGAGTACCATCTAGATGAGTACCACAGAGAGTACCATCTGGATGAGTACCACAGAGAGTACCATCTGGATGAGTACCACAGAGAGTACCATCTGGATGAGTACCACAGAGAGTACCATCTGGATGAGTACCACAGAGAGTACCATCTGGATGAGTACCACAGAGAGTACCATCTGGATGAGTACCACAGAGTACCTTCTAGATGAGTACCACAGAGTACCATCTGGATGAGTACCACAGAGTACCATCTGGATGAGTACCACAGAGTACCATCTAGATGAGTACCACAGAGTACCATCTGGATGAGTACCACAGAGAGTACCATCTGGATGAGTACCACAGAGAGTACCATCTGGATGAGTACCACAGAGTACCATCTAGATGAGTACCACAGAGAGTACCATCTGGATGAGTACCACAGAGAGTACCATCTGGATGAGTACCACAGAGAGTACCATCTGGATGAGTACCACAGAGTGTACCATCTGGATGAGTACCACAGAGAGTACCATCTGGATGAGTACCACAGAAACAAAAACCACACAAACCAATACCACAGAAACCACAGAAACCAAACCTGTTTCTGTGGTTTCTGTGGTACAAACCAGTACCACAGAAACCAAAAACCAAACCACAAACCAAACCAAAAACAAAAACCAATTTTGTTTCTGTACCACAGAAACAAAATTGTCAGGAGTCATAACAGATGCTGTGTTTCCAAAGGACTACTATATAGTAAGGAAAGAGAGGGAGGGGAGAGGAGGCGGAGGAGTGGCCCTGCTGATAAGGAAGGACTGGAGTTTTGATGAGATGGAAATTCCGGGCTGTGACGAATTCAGAGATTACATAACAGGAACTATAACAATGGGTGGACCTAAGATAATAGTGGCAGTCATGTACAACCCTCCCCTAAATGACAGAAGACCGAGACAGGAGTTTGATAGGAACAACATGGCAACCATTAATATAATAGAGAGAGCAGCTTCAGTTGCCTGCAGGAATGGCTCCAGACTCTTAATCATGGGCGATTTCAACCATGGAAAGATAGACTGGGAGAATGGGGACCCACATGGTGGTGCAGATACGTGGAGAGCTAAACTCTTGGAAGTGGCAACAAGGAATTTTCTGAGCCAGCATGTCAAGGAACCCACAAGAGTGAGAGGCAATGACGAACCAGCTAGACTCGACTTGATATTCACCCTGAATGAGTCAGAAATAAGGGAAGTCAAAGTGGAAGCCCCCATAGGAATGAGTGACCACAGTGTACTGACCTTTGAGTACTTGGTGGAGGTAGGGATAACCTATCCAAGGATGGGAGTGGAGGGAAAAAGACTGAATTACCGAAGAGGAAAATATGAAGAGATGAGGAGCTTCCTCAGAGGAATACCATGGGAAACAGAACTTAGAGACAAGAATGTGCAGGTCATGATGGATTTTGTCACCCAGAAGTGCCAGGAAGCTGCAGACAGGTTTATCCCTGTCCAAAAGGAGAAAAACGAAAAACAACAAAAAACCCATGGTTCAACCAGGAATGCAAGGTAGCGAAGCAACTGAGTAAAAGAACATGGAGAAATTACAGAAATAACAGAACACCAGAGAGCAGGGAGAGATACCAGAGGGCCAGAAATGAGTACCTCAGAGTGAGGAGAGAAGCAGAGAGACAGTTTGAAAATGACATCGCGAGTAAAGCCAAGACCCAACCAAAGCTGCTCCACAGCCACATCAGGAGGAAAACAGCAGTGAAAGAACAAGTGATGAAGCTGCGAAAAGCGGAGAACAGATACACAGAGAATGACAAGGAGGTGTGTGAAGAACTCAACAAGAGATTCCAGGAGGTCTTCACAATAGAACAAGGAGAAGCCCCTGCACTAAATGAGGAGGTGGCAAACCAAGCAACCTTGGAGGAATTTGACCTCACCAGTGATGAGGTCAAAAGGTGTCTGCTGGAGCTGGATGTGACAAAGGCTGTTGGGCCTGACAGAATCTCACCATGGATACTAAAGGAAGGTGCAGAAGCACTAAGTGTGCCACTCTCTATGGTGTATAACAGGTCACTGGAAACAGGAGACTTACCAGAAAGTTGGAAGACAGCTAACGTGGTCCCAATATACAAAAAGGGTGACAGGCAAGAGGCACTGAATTACAGGCCAGTTTCCTTAACTTGTATACCATGCAAGGTAATGGAGAAGATCGTGAGGAAAAGGCTCGTAGAGCATCTAGAGGGAAATAACTTTGTAACGCACCACCAACATGGGTTCAGGGATGGTAAATCGTGCCTCACAGGTTTAATAGAATTTTATGACCAAGCAACAAAAATTAGGCAGGAAAGAGAAGGGTGGGCCGACTGCATTTTCCTGGATTGCCAAAAAGCCTTTGACACAGTACCGCACAAAAGGCTGTTAAAAAAGTTGGAGCAACAGGCAGGAGTAAAAGGGAAGGTGCTCCAGTGGATAAGGGAGTACTTAAGCAACAGGAAACAGCGAGTAACGGTGAGGGGGAGACATCAGAGTGGCGAGATGTCACCAGCGGAGTCCCACAGGGCTCAGTACTTGGACCCATCCTGTTTCTAATATATGTGAACGATCTTCCGGAGGGTATAGACTCATTCCTCTCAATGTTTGCTGATGATGCAAAAATTATGAGAAGAATCAAGACGGATGAAGATAGACAGAGACTACAGGATGACCTGGATAAACTGGAGGAATGGTCTAGAAAATGGCTGCTAAAGTTCAACTCGGGAAAGTGTAAGGTGATGAAATTAGGAGAAGGGAGCAGGAGGCTGAACACAAGGTATCATTTGGGAGGGGAAATCCTGCAAGAGTCAAATAGAGAGAAAGATCTGGGGGTTGATATCACACCGAACCTGTCCCCAGAAGCCCACATCAAAAGAATATCATCAGCGGCATATGCTAGACTGGCCAACATAAGAACTGCCTTTAGAAATTTGTGTAAGGAATCTTTCAGAACCCTGTATACCACTTATGTAAGACCAATCCTGGAGTATGCAGCTCCAGCCTGGAGTCCATACCTAGTTAAACACAAGACAAAGTTAGAGAAGATTCAGCGGTATGCCACCAGGCTCGTCCCGGAACTGAGAGGATTGAGCTACGAGGAAAGGCTAAAGGAGCTGAACCTCACATCCCTGGAAAACAGAAGAGTAAGGGGAGACATGATAACCACCTACAAAATTCTCAGGGGAATTGACAGGGCGGACAAAGACAAACTCTTCACCACGGGTGGGACACGAACAAGGGGACACAGGTGGAAACTTAGTACCCAGATGAGCCACAGAGACGTTAGAAAGAATTTTTTCAGTGTCAGAGTAGTTAATAAATGGAATGCACTAGGAAGTGATGTGGTGGAGGCTGACTCCATACACAGTTTCAAATGTAGATATGATAGAGCCCAGTAGGCTCAGGAATCTGTACACCTGTTGATTGACAGTTGAGAGGCGGGACCAAAGAGCCAAAGCTCAACCCCCGCAAGCACAATTAGGTGAGTACAATTAGGTGAGTACAGAGAGTACCATCTGGATGAGTACCACAGAGTACCACTAGATGAGTACCACAGAGTACCATCTGGATGAGTACCACAGAGTACCATCTGGATGAGTACCACAGAGTACGATCTGGATTAGTACCACAGAGTACCATCTGGATAGTACCACAGAGTACCATCTAGATGAGTACTAGATGAGTNCCATCTGGATGAGTACCACAGAGAGTACCATCTGGATGAGTACCACAGAGAGTACCATCTGGATGAGTACCACAGAGAGTACCATCTGGATGAGTACCACAGAGAGTACCATCTAGATGAGTACCGCAGAGTACCATCTGGATGAGTACCACAGAGAGTACCATCTGGATGAGTACCACAGAGAGTACCATCTGGATGAGTACCACAGAGAGTACCATCTGGATGAGTACCACAGAGAGTACCATCTGGATGAGTACCACAGAGAGTACCATCTGGATGAGTACCACAGAGTACCATCTGGATGAGTACCACAGAGTACCATCTGGATGAGTACCACAGAGAGTACCATCTGGATGAGTACCACAGAGAGTACCATCTGGATGAGTACCACAGAGAGTACCATCTGGATGAGTACCACAGAGAGTACCATCTGGATGAGTACCACAGAGAGTACCATCTGGATGAGTACCACAGAGAGTACCATCTGGATGAGTACCACAGAGAGTACCATCTGGATGAGTACCACAGAGAGTACCATCTGGATGAGTACCACAGAGAGTACCATCTGGATGAGTACCACAGAGTACCATCTGGATGAGTACCACAGAGTACCATCTGGATGAGTACCACAGAGTACCATCTGGATGAGTACCACAGAGTACCATCTGGATGAGTACCACAGAGTACCATCTGGATGAGTACCACAGAGTACCATCTGGATGAGTACCACAGAGAGTACCATCTGGATGAGTACCACAGAGAGTACCATCTGGATGAGTACCACAGAGTACCATCTGGATGAGTACCACAGAGTACCATCTGGATGAGTACCACAGAGTACCATCTGGATGAGTACCACAGAGAGTACCATCTGGATGAGTACCACAGAGAGTACCATCTGGATGAGTACCACAGAGTACCATCTGGATGAGTACCACAGAGTACCATCTGGATGAGTACCACAGAGAGTACCATCTGGATGAGTACCACAGAGTACCATCTGGATGAGTACCACAGAGTACCATCTGGATGAGTACCACAGAGAGTACCATCTGGATGAGTACCACAGAGAGTACCATCTGGATGAGTACCACAGAGAGTACCATCTGGATGAGTACCACAGAGTACCATCTGGATGAGTACCACAGAGTACCATCTGGATGAGTACCACAGAGAGTACCATCTGGATGAGTACCACAGAGAGTACCATCTGATGAGTACCACAGAGAGTACCATCTGGATGAGTACCACAGAGAGTACCATCTGGATGAGTACCACAGAGTACCATCTGGATGAGTACCACAGAGAGTACCATCTGGATGAGTACCACAGAGTACCATCTGGATGAGTACCACAGAGAGTACCATCTGGATGAGTACCACAGAGAGTACCATCTGGATGAGTACCACAGAGAGTACCATCTGGATGAGTACCACAGAGAGTACCATCTGGATGAGTACCACAGAGAGTACCATCTGGATGAGTACCACAGAGTACCATCTGGATGAGTACCACAGAGAGTACCATCTGGATGAGTACCACAGAGAGTACCATCTGGATGAGTACCACAGAGAGTACCATCTGGATGAGTACCACAGAGAGTACCATCTGGATGAGTACCACAGAGAGTACCATCTGGATGAGTACCACAGAGAGTACCATCTGGATGAGTACCACAGAGTACCATCTGGATGAGTACCACAGAGAGTACCATCTGGATGAGTACCACAGAGAGTACCATCTGGATGAGTACCACAGAGAGTACCATCTGGATGAGTACCACAGAGAGTACCATCTGGATGAGTACCACAGAGAGTACCATCTGGATGAGTACCACAGAGAGTACCATCTGGATGAGTACCACAGAGAGTACCATCTGGATGAGTACCACAGAGAGTACCATCTGGATGAGTACCACAGAGTACCATCTGGATGAGTACCACAGAGTACCATCTGGATGAGTACCACAGAGTACCATCTGGATGAGTACCACAGAGTACCATCTGGATGAGTACCACAGAGTACCATCTGGATGAGTACCATCTGGATGAGTACCACAGAGTACCATCTGGATGAGTACCACAGAGAGTACCATCTGGATGAGTACCACAGAGAGTACCATCTGGATGAGTACCACAGAGAGTACCATCTGGATGAGTACCACAGAGTACCATCTGGATGAGTACCACAGAGTACCATCTGGATGAGTACCACAGAGTACCATCTGGATGAGTACCACAGAGTACCATCTGGATGAGTACCACAGAGTACCATCTGGATGAGTACCACAGAGTACCATCTGGATGAGTACCACAGAGAGTACCATCTGGATGAGTACCACAGAGAGTACCATCTGGATGAGTACCATCTGGATGAGTACCACAGAGAGTACCATCTGGATGAGTACCACAGAGAGTACCATCTGGATGAGTACCACAGAGTACCATCTGGATGAGTACCACAGAGAGTACCATCTGGATGAGTACCACAGAGAGTACCATCTGGATGAGTACCACAGAGTACCATCTGGATGAGTACCACAGAGAGTACCATCTGGATGAGTACCACAGAGTACCATCTGGATGAGTACCACAGAGTACCATCTGGATGAGTACCACAGAGAGTACCATCTGGATGAGTACCACAGAGAGTACCATCTGGATGAGTACCACAGAGAGTACCATCTGGATGAGTACCACAGAGAGTACCATCTGGATGAGTACCACAGAGAGTACCATCTGGATGAGTACCACAGAGAGTACCATCTGGATGAGTACCACAGAGAGTACCATCTGGATGAGTACCACAGAGAGTACCATCTGGATGAGTACCACAGAGAGTACCATCTGGATGAGTACCACAGAGAGTACCATCTGGATGAGTACCACAGAGAGTACCATCTGGATGAGTACCACAGAGAGTACCATCTGGATGAGTACCACAGAGTACCATCTGGATGAGTACCACAGAGTACCATCTGGATGAGTACCACAGAGTACCATCTGGATGAGTACCACAGAGTACCATCTGGATGAGTACCACAGAGTACCATCTGGATGAGTACCACAGAGTACCATCTGGATGAGTACCACAGAGTACCATCTGGATGAGTACCACAGAGAGTACCATCTGGATGAGTACCACAGAGAGTACCATCTGGATGAGTACCACAGAGAGTACCATCTGGATGAGTACCACAGAGAGTACCATCTGGATGAGTACCACAGAGAGTACCATCTGGATGAGTACCACAGAGAGTACCATCTGGATGAGTACCACAGAGAGTACCATCTGGATGAGTACCACAGAGAGTACCATCTGGATGAGTACCACAGAGAGTACCATCTGGATGAGTACCACAGAGAGTACCATCTGGATGAGTACCACAGAGAGTACCATCTGGATGAGTACCACAGAGAGTACCATCTGGATGAGTACCACAGAGAGTACCATCTGGATGAGTACCACAGAGAGTACCATCTGGATGAGTACCACAGAGAGTACCATCTGGATGAGTACCACAGAGAGTACCATCTGGATGAGTACCACAGAGAGTACCATCTGGATGAGTACCACAGAGAGTACCATCTGGATGAGTACCACAGAGAGTACCATCTGGATGAGTACCACAGAGAGTACCATCTGGATGAGTACCACAGAGAGTACCATCTGGATGAGTACCACAGAGAGTACCATCTGGATGAGTACCACAGAGTACCATCTGGATGAGTACCACAGAGAGTACCATCTGGATGAGTACCACAGAGAGTACCATCTGGATGAGTACCACAGAGAGTACCATCTGGATGAGTACCACAGAGAGTACCATCTGGATGAGTACCACAGAGAGTACCATCTGGATGAGTACCACAGAGAGTACCATCTGGATGAGTACCACAGAGAGTACCATCTGGATGAGTACCACAGAGAGTACCATCTGGATGAGTACCACAGAGAGTACCATCTGGATGAGTACCACAGAGAGTACCATCTGGATGAGTACCACAGAGAGTACCATCTGGATGAGTACCACAGAGTACCATCTGGATGAGTACCACAGAGAGTACCATCTGGATGAGTACCACAGAGAGTACCATCTGGATGAGTACCACAGAGAGTACCATCTGGATGAGTACCACAGAGAGTACCATCTGGATGAGTACCACAGAGAGTACCATCTGGATGAGTACCACAGAGAGTACCATCTGGATGAGTACCACAGAGAGTACCATCTGGATGAGTACCACAGAGAGTACCATCTGGATGAGTACCACAGAGAGTACCATCTGGATGAGTACCACAGAGAGTACCATCTGGATGAGTACCACAGAGAGTACCATCTGGATGAGTACCACAGAGAGTACCATCTGGATGAGTACCACAGAGAGTACCATCTGGATGAGTACCACAGAGAGTACCATCTGGATGAGTACCACAGAGAGTACCATCTGGATGAGTACCACAGAGAGTACCATCTGGATGAGTACCACAGAGAGTACCATCTGGATGAGTACCACAGAGAGTACCATCTGGATGAGTACCACAGAGAGTACCATCTGGATGAGTACCACAGAGAGTACCATCTGGATGAGTACCACAGAGAGTACCATCTGGATGAGTACCACAGAGAGTACCATCTGGATGAGTACCACAGAGAGTACCATCTGGATGAGTACCACAGAGAGTACCATCTGGATGAGTACCACAGAGAGTACCATCTGGATGAGTACCACAGAGAGTACCATCTGGATGAGTACCACAGAGAGTACCATCTGGATGAGTACCACAGAGAGTACCATCTGGATGAGTACCACAGAGAGTACCATCTGGATGAGTACCACAGAGAGTACCATCTGGATGAGTACCACAGAGAGTACCATCTGGATGAGTACCACAGAGTACCATCTGGATGAGTACCACAGAGAGTACCATCTGGATGAGTACCACAGAGTACCATCTGGATGAGTACCACAGAGAGTACCATCTGGATGAGTACCACAGAGAGTACCATCTGGATGAGTACCACAGAGAGTACCATCTGGATGAGTACCACAGAGAGTACCGTCTGGATGAGTACCACAGAGATTACCATCTGGATGAGTACCACAGAGAGTACCACAGAGAGTACCATCTGGATGAGTACCACAGAGAGTACCATCTGGATGAGTACCACAGAGAGTACCGTCTGGATGAGTACCACAGAGAGTACCATCTGGATGAGTACCACAGAGAGTACCATCTGGATGAGTACCACAGAGAGTACCATCTGGATGAGTACCACAGAGAGTACCATCTGGATGAGTACCACAGAGAGTACCATCTGGATGAGTACCACAGAGAGTACCATCTGGATGAGTACCACAGAGAGTACCATCTGGATGAATACCACAGAGAGTACCATCTGGATGAGTACCACAGAGAGTACCATCTGGATGAGCACCACAGAGAGTACCATCTGGATGAGTACCACAGAGAGTACCATCTGGATGAGTACCACAGAGAGTACCATCTGGATGAGTACCACAGAGAGTACCATCTGGATGAGTACCACAGAGAGTACCATCTGGATGAGTACCACAGAGTACCATCTGGATGAGTACCACAGAGAGTACCATCTGGATGAGTACCACAGAGAGTACCATCTGGATGAGTACCACAGAGAGTACGATCTGGATGAGTACCACATAGTACCATCTGGATGAGTACCACAGAGAGTACCATCTGGATGAGTACCACATAGTACCATCTGGATGAGTACCATCTGGATGAGTACCACAGAGAGTACCATCTGGATGAGTACCACATAGTACCATCTAGATGAGTACCACAGAGAGTACCATCTGGATGAGTACCATCTGGATGAGTACCACAGAGAGTACCATCTAGATGAGTACCACAGAGAGTACCATCTGGATGAGTACCACAGAGAGTACCATCTAGGTGAGTACCACAGAGAGTACCGTCTGGATGAGTACCACAGGGAGTACCATCTGGATGAGTACCACAGAGAGTACCATCTGGATGAGTACCACAGAGAGTACCATCTAGATGAGTACCACAGAGAGTACCATCTGGATGAGTACCACAGAGAGTACCATCTGGATGAGTACCACAGAGAGTACCATCTAGGTGAGTACCACAGAGAGTACCGTCTGGATGAGTACCACAGAGTACCATCTGTATGAGTACCACAGAGAGTACCATGTGGATGAGTACCACAGAGAGTACCATCTAGATGAGTACCACAGAGAGTACCATCTGGATGAGTACCACAGAGAGTACCATCTGGATGAGTACCACAGAGAGTACCATCTAGATGAGTACCACAGAGAGTATCATCTGGATGAGTACCACAGAGAGTACCATCTGGATGAGTACCACAGAGAGTACCATCTGGATGAGCACCACAGAGAGTACCATCTGGATGAGTACCACAGAGAGTACCATCTAGGTGAGTACCACAGAGAGTACCATCTAGATGAGTACCACAGAGTACCATCTGGATGAGTACCACAGAGAGTACCATCTGGATGAGTACCACAGAGAGTACCATCTAGATGAGTACCACAGAGAGTACCATCTGGATGAGTACCACAGAGAGTACCATCTGGATGAGTACCACAGAGAGTACCATCTGGATGAGCACCACAGAGAGTACCATCTAGATGAGTACCACAGAGAGTACCATCTGGATGAGTACCACAGAGAGTACCATCTGGATGAGTACCACAGAGAGTACCATCTGGATGAGCACCACAGAGAGTACCATCTGGATGAGTACCATCTGGATGAGTACCACAGAGAGTACCATCTAGGTGAGTACCACAGAGAGTACCATCTAGATGAGTACCACAGAGAGTACCATCTGGATGAGTACCACAGAGAGTACCATCTGGATGAGTACCACAGAGAGTACCATCTAGGTGACTACCACAGAGAGTACCATCTAGATGAGTACCACAGAGAGTACCGTCTGGATGAGTACCACAGAGAGTACCATATGGATGAGTATCACAGAGTACCATCTGGATGAGTACCACAGAGAGTACCATCTGGATGAGTACCACAGAGAGTACCATCTGGATGAGTACCACAGAGAGTACCATCTGGATGAGTACCACAGAGAGTACCATCTGGATGAGTACCACAGAGAGTACCATCTGGATGAGTACCAAAGTCTAAGAAACAAAATAAACGATATAAATGCTCTCGTCAGCACAGAAAAAAATAGATATTAATGCACTTACCAAAACGTGGATGAATGTAGAAAATAGAGAACTATTAGCTGAATATCAAATAAATGGATTCAAACTATTCCACACATATATATATATTACATGAGGAGGGGGAGTAGCCATATATGTTAGGGAAATCTGAAATGTAGTCTCAAAGAAGGAATTAAAACTGAGCCACATACAGAAACTATTTGGAAAGAATTAAACAAAACAACAAATAATCTTATAATTGGAGTTATATACAGGCCACCAAACTTAGAATTGAAGCAAAGTGTCTATGGGATGAAATATCTAGAGCATCTAGGTCTCACACACACACACACACACACACCAGAAGGCACCCCAGCCCTCACACACCCACACACCCACACACGCACACACACACACACACACACACGAACAAGGGGACAGGGGACGCGATCAAGGGGACACAGGTGGAAACTGAGTACCCACATGAGCCACAGAGACGTTAGAAGGAACTTTTTCAGTGTCAGAGTAGTTAACGGATGGAATGCTTTAGGCAGTGATGTGGTGGAGGCTGACTCCATACACAGTTTCAAGTATAGATATGATAGAGCCCAATAGGCTCGGGAATCTGTACACCAGTTGATTGACAGTTGAGAGGCGGGACCAAAGAGCCAAAGCTCAACCCCAGCAAGCACAAATAGGTGAGTACAAATAGGTGAGTACACACACACACACACACACACACACACACACACACACACACACACANTATACTGGAGGTGGAACACGGTGGATCATACTGGAGGTGGAACACGGTGGATCATACTGGAGGTGGAACACGTGGATCATACTGGAGGTGGAACACGGTGGATCATACTGGAGGTGGAACACGGTTGATCATACTGGAGGTGGAACACGGTTGATCATACTGGAGGTGGAACACGGTGGATCATACTGGAGGTGGAACACGGTTGATCATACTGGAGGTGGAACACGGTGGATCATACTGGAGGTGGAACACGGTGATCATACTGGAGGTGGAACACGGTGGATCATACTGGAGGTGGAACACCGTGGATCATACTGGAGGTGGAACACGGTGGATCATACTGGAGGGGGAACACGGTGGATCATACTGGAGGTGGAACACGGTTGATCATACTGGAGGTGGAACACGGTGGTCATACTGGAGGTGGAACACGGTGGATCATACTGGAGGTGGAACACGGTAGGTCATACTGGAGGTGGAACACGGTGGATCATACTGGAAGTAGAACACGGTGGATCATACTGGATGTGGAACACGGTGGATCATACTGGAGGTGGAACACGGTGGATCATACTGGAGGTGGAACACGGTGGATCATACTGGAGGTGGAACACGGTGGATCATAATGGAGGTGGAACACGGTGGATCATACTGGAGGTGGAACACGGTGGATCATACTGGAGGTGGAACACGGTGGATCATACTGGAGGTGGAACACGGTGGATCATACTGGAGGTGGAACACGGTGGATCATACTGGAGGTGGAACACGGTGGATCATACTGGAGGTGGAACACGGTGGATCATACTGGAGGTGGAACACGGTGGATCATACTGGAGGTGGAACACGGTGGATCATACTGGAGTGGAACACGGTGGATCATACTGGAGTGGAACACGGTGGATCATACTGGAGGTGGAACACGGTGGATCATACTGGAGGTGGAACACGGTGGATCATACTGGAGGTGGAACACGGTGGATCATACTGGAGGTGGAACACGGTGGATCATACTGGAGGTGGAACACGGTGGATCATACTGGAGGTGGAACACGGTGGATCATACTGGAGGTGGAACACGGTGGATCATACTGGAGGTGGAACACGGTGGATCATACTGGAGGTGGAACACGGTGGATCATACTGGAGGTGGAACACGGTGGATCATACTGGAGGTGGAACACGGTGGATCATACTGGAGGTGGAACACGGTGGATCATACTGGAGGTGGAACACGGTGGATCATACTGGAGGTGGAACACGGTGGATCATACTGGAGGTGGAACACGGTGGATCATACTGGGAGTGGAACACGGTGGATCATACTGGAGGTGGAACACGGTGGATCATACTGGAGGTGGAACACGGTGGATCATACTGGAGGTGGAACACGGTGGATCATACTGGAGGTGGAACACGGTGGATCATACTGGAGGTGGAACACGGTGGATCATACTGGAGGTGGAACACGGTGGATCATACTGGAGGTGGAACACGGTGGATCATACTGGAGGTGGAACACGGTGGATCATACTGGAGGTGGAACACGGTGGATCATACTGGAGGTGGAACACGGTGGATCATACTGGAGGTGGAACACGGTGGATCATACTGGAGGTGGAACACGGTGGATCATACTGGAGGTGGAACACGGTGGATCATACTGGAGGTGGAACACGGTGGATCATACTGGAGGTGGAACACGGTGGATCATACTGGAGGTGGAACACGGTGGATCATACTGGAGGTGGAACACGGTGGATCATACTGGAGGTGGAACACGGTGGATCATACTGGAGGTGGAACACGGTGGATCATACTGGAGGTGGAACACGGTGGATCATACTGGAGGTGGAACACGGTGGATCATACTGGAGGTGGAACACGGTGGATCATACTGGAGGTGGAACACGGTGGATCATACTGGAGGTGGAACACGGTGGATCATACTGGAGGTGGAACACGGTGGATCATACTGGAGGTGGAACACGGTGGATCATACTGGAGGTGGAACACGGTGGATCATACTGGAGGTGGAACACGGTGGATCATACTGGAGGTGGAACACGGTGGATCATACTGGAGGTGGAACACGGTGGATCATACTGGAGGTGGAACACGGTGGATCATACTGGAGGTGGAACACGGTGGATCATACTGGAGGTGGAACACGGTGGATCATACTGGAGGTGGAACACGGTGGATCATACTGGAGGTGGAACACGGTGGATCATACTGGAGGTGGAACACGGTGGATCATACTGGAGGTGGAACACGGTGGATCATACTGGAGGTGGAACACGGTGGATCATACTGGAGGTGGAACACGGTGGATCATACTGGAGGTGGAACACGGTGGATCATACTGGAGGTGGAACACGGTGGATCATACTGGAGGTGGAACACGGTGGATCATACTGGAGGTGGAACACGGTGGATCATACTGGAGGTGGAACACGGTGGATCATACTGGAGGTGGAACACGGTGGATCATACTGGAGGTGGAACACGGTGGATCATACTGGAGGTGGAACACGGTGGATCATACTGGAGGTGGAACACGGTGGATCATACTGGAGGTGGAACACGGTGGATCATACTGGAGGTGGAACACGGTGGATCATACTGGAGGTGGAACACGGTGGATCATACTGGAGGTGGAACACGGTTGATCATACTGGAGGTGGAACACGGTGGATCATACTGGAGGTGGAACACGGTGGATCATACTGGAGGTGGAACACGGTGGATCATACTGGAGGTGGAACACGGTGGATCATACTGGAGGTGGAACACGGTGGATCATACTGGAGGTGGAACACGGTGGATCATACTGGAGGTGGAACACGGTGGATCATACTGGAGGTGGAACACGGTGGATCATACTGGAGGTGGAACACGGTGGATCATACTGGAGGTGGAACACGGTGGATCATACTGGAGGTGGAACACGGTGGATCATACTGGAGGTGGAACACGGTGGATCATACTGGAGGTGGAACACCGTGGATCATACTGGAGGTGGAACACCGTGGATCATACTGGAGGTGGAACACGGTTGATCATACTGGAGGTGGAACACGGTGGATCATACTGGAGGGGGAACACGGTGGATCATACTGGAGGTGGAACACGGTGGATCATACTGGAGGTGGAACACCGTGGATCATACTGGAGGTGGAACACGGTGGATCATACTGGAGGGGGAACACGGTGGATCATACTGGAGGTGGAACACCGTGGATCATACTGGAGGTGGAACACCGTGGATCATACTGGAGGTGGAACACGGTGGATCATACTGGAGGTGGAACACGGTGGAGGGCGGCCAGGGTCCACCTGCTGTGGAAGGTCCTGGGACGTGTGGAAGTTCTTGATAAGATTAACGAGAGGAGTTAGATACCTTCTTAACGCTGGAAAAAGATATTTCTTGTCCCTTCACCTCAACTACTGCTCTAGTGCTGCCCCTTCACCTCAACTACCGCTCTAGTGCTGCCCCTTCACCTCAACTACCGCTCTAGTGCTGTCCCTTCACCTCAACTACCGCTCTAGTGCTGTCCCTTCACCTCAACTACCGCTCTAGTGCTGCCCCTTCACCTCAACTACCGCTCTAGTGCTGCCCCTTCACCTCAACTACCGCTCTAGTGCTGTCCCTTCACCTCAACTACCGCTCTAGTGCTGCCCCTTCACCTCAACTACCGCTCTAGTGCTGCCCCTTCACCTCAACTACCGCTCTAGTGCTGTCCCTTCACCTCAACTACCGCTCTAGTGCTGACCCTTCACATCAACTACCGCTCTAGTGCTGTCCCTTCACATCAACTACCGCTCTAGTGCTGCCCCTTCACATCAACTACCGCTCTAGTGCTGTCCCTTCACATCAACTACCGCTCTAGTGCTGCCCCTTCACATCAACTATCGCTCTAGTGCTGTCCCTTCACCTCAACTACCGCTCTAGTGCTGACCCTTCACCTCAACTACCGCTCTAGTGCTGTCCCTTCACCTCAACTACCACTCTAGTGCTGACCCTTCACCTCACTACCGCTCTAGTGCTGTCCCTTCACCTCCACTACTGCTCTAGTGCTGACCCTTCACATCAACTACCGCTCTAGTGCTGTCCCTTCACCTCAACTACCACTCTAGTGCTGACCCTTCACCTCAACTACCGCTCTAGTGCTGTCCCTTCACCTCCACTACTGCTCTAGTGCTGACCCTTCACATCAACTACCGCTCTAGTGCTGTCCCTTCACATCAACTACCGCTCTAGTGCTGCCCCTTCACCTCAACTATCGCTCTAGTGCTGCCCCTTCACCTCAACTACCGCTCTAGTGCTGCCCCCTCACCAATATTACAATAGACAATAATAGAGACAAGACAATATTAAATTGTCAATAGAGACAATATTATTGTACCTGAATGTTTAGCACTATAATGTTCCCTGTCCTGCCATTATGATTTTGTCTCTCGTCGGTCCACAAGCTGCTGTCAAGCTTGACAAGTTTGCTAGAGAACGGGTCCTCTTGTGCAGCTTGACCCGTGCAGCCGTCTTGACAGCGCTGGCCCAGCTCAGCCCTCCGGTGATGAGCAGGTAATACACGTGTTGTGTAGGAGAACTGTCACGCGGCACAATAAGTGGTTGGTGTGTACAATGACTGGTAATCACTGTCAATTTTAGCTGTAATGCCCTTGGCTTCCTGAGCGGCCCAGTAAATGGCCTGGTGTATGAGGTGATTGTATGAGTGTATTAGAGGTGAGGTTGCTGGGATGAGGCTAGGATGGGTGAGGTATGGGGTTGATGAGTGAGGAGAAGCTGAGCAAGCATACACTCATTTCTCTCACATGTTCATATGTATGTCTGGTTATGCTCCTACACCATACACGCTCACACACTACGGGGGCCTGACGGCTGAGTGGACAACGCTCGGGGTTCGTAGTCGTGGGGTCCGGGAATCGATTCCCGGCGACGGTGGAAACAAATGGGCAGTTTCTTTCACCCTGATATTCTTTCAGGGTTTCTTTCACCATGTTCACCTAGCAGTAAATAGGTACCTGGGAGTCAGACAGCTGCTACAGGCTGCTTCCTGTACTCACCTAGTAGTACTCACCTAGTTGTGCTTGCGGGGGTTAAGCTCTGACTGTTTGGTCCCGCCGTCAATCAACTGATATACAGATTCCTGAGCCTACTGGGCTCTATCATATCTACACTTGAAACTGTGTATGGAGTCAGCCTCCACCACATCACTGCCTAATGCATTCCATCTGTTAACTACTCTGACACTGAAATAGTTCTTTCTAACGTCCCTGTGGCTCATTTGGGTACTCAGTTTCCACCTGTGTCTTCTTGTTCGCGTACCATCCGTGTTAAAAAGTTTATCCTTATCTACCTTGTCAAGTCCTCTGAGAATTTTCTAGGTAGTGATCATGTCTCCCCCTTACTCATCTGTCTTCCAGTGTCGTGAGGTGCATCTCACGCAGCCTTTCCTCGTAACTCATGCCTCTTAGTTCTGGGACTAGCCTAGTGGCACACCTCTGAACTTGTTCCAGCTTCGTCTTGTGCTTGACAAGGTACGGGCTCCATGCTGGGGCCGCATACTCCAGGATTGGTCTTATATATGCTG
The DNA here is from genome assembly GCA_020271785.1 of Procambarus virginalis. Lineage (NCBI taxonomy): Eukaryota > Metazoa > Arthropoda > Malacostraca > Decapoda > Cambaridae > Procambarus > Procambarus virginalis. The sequence continues at coordinate 101,582 of WNGS01001774.1, forward strand.
TGTACAGAGTTCTGAATGATTTCTTGAACAGATTCTTGAAGGCTGTTCTGATGTTAGCCAGCCTCGCATATGCCGCAGATGTAATTATTTATATGTGGGCTTCAGGAGACAGGTTTGGTGTGATATCAACTCCTAGATCTTTCTCTCCGTCCGTTTCATGAAGTACTTCATCTCCCATTCGGTATCCTGTGTCTGGCCTCCTGTTTCCACCGCCTAGTTTCGTGACTTTGCATTTACTCGGGTTGAACTTCAACAGCCATTTGTTGGACCATTCACTCAGTCTGTCTAGGTCATCTTGTAGCCTTCTACTATCATCCTCTGTTTTAATCCTCCTCATAATTTTTGCATCGCCAGCAAACAATGAGAGGAACGATTCTATGCCCTCTGGGGGATCATTTACATATATCAGAAACAGTATAGGTCCAAGGACTGACCCCTGCGGGACTCCACTTTTGACGTCTCGCCAATCTGAGACCTCATCCCTCACACTGACTTGTTGTCTCCTGTTGCTTAGGTACTCCTGTATCCAAAGGAGTACCTTCCCTTTCACTCCAGCCTGCATCTCCAGCTTTTTCACTAGCCTCTTGTGTGGCACTGTGTCAAAGGCTTTCTGGCAATCCAAAAATATGCAGTCTGCCCACCCTTCTCTTTCTTGTCTGATTTATGTTGCCTGGTCGTAGAATTCAAATAGCCCTGTGAGGCAGGACTTGCCATCCCTGAAACCATGTTGATGCTGTGTCACAAAGTTCTTTCACTCCAGATGTTCCACTATCTTTTTTCGCAAAATCTTCTCCATCAACTTGCATGGTATGCAAGTTAGAGACACTGGCCTGTAGTTCAGTGCCTCCTGTCTATCCCCCCTTCTTTTATATCGGAACTACATTAGCAGTCTTCCATATTTTTAGCTATTCCCCTGTTACGAGTGATTTGTTATACACTATGGAGAGTGGGAGGCACAGTGCTTCTGCTCCTTTCTTTAGTATCCAAGGGGAGATTCCATCCGGGCCTATAGCCTTTGTCACATCCAACTCTAGCAAGAGCTTCCTTACATCCCCACTGGTAATCTCAAACTCTAGGGGTTCCTGGTTCCTCTTATCTCTGGAACTTCCCCTTGCTCTAATGTGAATACCTCTTGGAACTTTTTATTCAGTTCCTCACATACTTCCTTGTCGTTTGTAATGAATCTGTCTGCCCCTATCCTTAATTTCACAACCTGTTCCTTTACTGTTGTTTTTCTCCTGATGTGGCTGTTCAGCAATTTGGGATGAGTCTTTGCCTTGCTTGCGATGTCATTTTCGTATTGTCTTTCTGCCTCTCTTCTCATCCTGACAAATTCATTCCTGGCGTTCTGGTATCTTTCTCTGCTCTCCAGTGTCCTGTTATTCCTATAGTTTCTCCATGCTCTTTTACTTTGTTGCTTAGCTACCCTATATCTCTGATTAAACCATGGGTTTCTCATCTGCATTTCTTTGTTTCCCTTTTGGACTGGGACAAACTTGTTTGCTGCGTCCTTGCACTTCTGCGTGATGTAGTCCATCAAGTCTTGGGCCGTCTTTCCCCTGAGCTCTGTTTCCCATGTTATATCTGTTAGAAATTTTCTTATCTCCTCATAGTTTCTCTTTCGGAATGCCAGCCTTTTGTTTTCAGTTCCCCTCCTCGAGTTCCTTAACCCTTCTTCAACCAGATACTCAAACACCAGAGTACTATGGTCGCTCATTCCTACTGGGGCCCGATATCCCTTATGTCAGAGTCGTTCAGAGTGAAGACCAGGTCGAGTCTCGCTGGTTCATCTTTTCCTCTCATCCTACTGGGTTCCCTGACATGCTGGTTTAAGAAGTTTCTTGTCGCCAACTCCAATAGTTTGGCTCTCCATGGTTTGTGTGAGTGTGTCATGTGGTGGTGTGTGTGTGTGTGTTTGTGTGTGTGTAGTTGTGTTTGCGGGGGTTAAGCTTTGCTTTTTCGGCCCGCCTCCTAACTGTCAATCAACTGTTTCTAACTAATTTTTTTCCACACCACACACATACACACACCCCAGGAAGCAGCCCATGACAGCTGACTAACTCCCAAATACCTACTTACTGCTAGGTAACAGGGGCATTCAGGGTGAAAGAAACTTTGCCCATTTATTTCTGTCTCATGCGGGAATCGAACCCGCGCCACAGAATTACGAGTCCTGCGCGCAATCCACCAGGCTACCACCCCCCTATGTACTCACCTAGTTGTACTCACCTAGTTGTGCTTGCGGGGGTTGAGCTCTGCTCTTTCGGCCAGCCTCTCAACTGTCAATCAACTGTTTCTAACTACTACTACTATTTTTTTCCACCCCCCCCCCCCTAGGAATCAGCCCGGAACAGCTGACTAACTCCCAGGTACCTAATTACTGCTAGGTAACAGGGGCATAAGGTGAAAGAAACTCTGCTCATTGCTTCTCGCCGGCGCCCGGGATTGAACCCGGGACCACAGGATCCCCAGCTCAACCCCAGCAAGCACACCTAGATCAGTACAACTAGGTGAGTACACTGCATCTGAAACTACTACTGAAATTTCTACTGTCATGTTCATAATGTTGAGGTCTGGTCTACCACTCATGTAACTTTGTTCTCTCCTCTCTACCGTACCACAGAGAGTACCATCTTTATCAGTACCGCAGAGAGTACCATCTTTATGAGTACCGCAGAGAGTACCATCTTTATGAGTACCGCAGAGAGTACCATCTTTATGAGTACCGCAGAGAGTACCATCTTTATGAGTACCGCAGAGAGTACCATCTTTATGAGTACCGCAGAGAGTATCATCTTTATCAGTACCGCAGAGAGTATCATCATTATCAGTACCGCAGAGAGTATCATCTTTATCAGTACCGCAGAGAGTATCATCTTTATCAGTACCGCAGAGAGTATCATCTTTATCAGTACCGCAGAGAGTATCATCTTTATCAGTACCGCAGAGAGTATCATCTTTATCAGTACCGCAGAGAGTATCATCTTTATCAGTACCGCAGAGAGTACCATCTTTATGAGTACCGCAGAGAGTATCATCTTTATCAGTACCGCAGAGAGTACCATCTTTATGAGTACCGCAGAGAGTATCATCTTTATCAGTACCGCAGAGAGTATCATCTTTATCAGTACTGCAGAGAGTATCATCTTTATCAGTACCGCAGAGAGTACCATCTTTATGAGTACCGCAGAGAGTATCATCTTTGTCAGTACCGCAGAGAGTATCATCTTTATCAGTACCGCAGAGTATCATCTTTATCAGTACCGCAGAGAGTATCATCTTTATCAGTACCGCAGAGAGTACCATCTTTATGAGTACCGCAGAGAGTATCATCTTTATCAGTACCGCAGAGAGTATCATCTTTATCAGTACCGCAGAGTATCATCTTTATCAGTACCGCAGAGAGTATCATCTTTATCAGTACCGCAGAGAGTATCATCTTTATCAGTACCGCAGAGAGTACCATCTTTATGAGTACCGCAGAGTACCATCTGGATGAGTACCACAGAGAGTACCATCTGGATGAGTACCACAGAGTACCATCTGGATGAGTACCACAGAGAGTACCATCTAGATGAGTACCGCAGAGAATACCATCTGGATGAGTACCACAGAGAGTACCATCTGAATGAGTACCACAGAGAGTACCGCAGAGAGTACCATCTGGATGAGTACCACAGAGAGTACCATCTGAATGAGTACCACATAGAGTACCATCTAGATGAGTACCACAGAGAGTACCATCTAGATGAGTACCACAGAGAGTACCATCTGGATGAGTACCACAGAGAGTACCATCTGGATGAGTACCACAGAGAGTACCATTTAGTGAGTACCACAGAGAGTACCATCTGGATGAGTACCACAGAGAGTACCATCTGGATGAGTACCACAGAGAGTACCATCTGGATGAGTACCACAGAGAGTACCATCTAGATGAGTACCACAGAGAGTACCATCTTGATGAGTACCGCAGAGAGTACCATCTGGATGAGTACCACAGAGAGTACCATCTAGGTGAGTACCACAGAGAGTACCATCTTGATGAGTACCGCAGAGAGTACCATCTGGATGAGTACCAAGAGAGTACCATCTGGATGAGTACCACAGAGAGTACCATCTGGATGTGTACCACAGAGAGTACCATCTGGATGAGTACCACAGAGAGTACCATCTGGATGAGTACCACAGAGAGTACCATCTGGATGAGTACCACAGAGAGTACCATCTAGATGAGTACCGCAGAGTACCATCTGGATGAGTACCACAGAGAGTACCATCTGGATGAGTACCACAGAGAGTACCATCTGGATGAGTACCACAGAGAGTACCATCTGGATGAGTACCGCAGAGAGTACCATCGGATGAGTACCGCAGAGAGTACCATCTGGATGAGTACCACAGAGTACCATCTGGATGAGTACCACAGAGTACCATCTAGATGAGTACCACAGAGAGTACCATCTGGATGAGTACCACAGAGAGTACCATCTAGATGAGTACCACAGAGAGTACCATCTAGATGAGTACCGCAGAGAGTACCATCCGGATGAGTACCGCAGAGAGTACCATCTGGATGAGTACCGCAGAGAGTACCATCTGGATGAGTACCACAGAGAGTACCATCTGGATGAGTACCACAGAGTACCATCTGGATGAGTACCACAGAGTACCATCTGGATGAGTACCACAGAGTACCATCTAGATGAGTAACACAGAGTACCATCTAGATGAGTACCACAGAGTAATCTGGATGAGTACCACAGAGAACCATCTAGATGAGTACCACAGAGTACCATGGATGAGTACCACAGAGTACCATCTGATGAGTACAGCAAAGAGTACCATCTAGATGAGTACCGCAGAGTACCATCTTGATGAGTACCATAGAGTACCATCTAGATGAGTACCACAGAGAGTACCATCTGATGAGTACCACAGAGAGTACCATCTGGATGAGTACCACAGAGAGTACCATCCGGATGAGTACCACAGAGAGTACCATCTGGATGAGTACCACAGAGAGTACCATCTGGATGAGTACCACAGAGAGTACCATCTGGATGAGTACCGCAGAGAGTACCATCTGGATGAGTACCACAGAGAGTACCATCCGGATGAGTACCACAGAGAGTACCATCTGGATGAGTACCACAGAGAGTACCATCTGGATGAGTACCACAGAGTACCATCTTTATGAGTACCGCAGAGAGTACCATCTGGATGAGTACCACAGAGAGTACCATCTTTATGAGTACCGCAGAGAGTACCATCTGGATGAGTACCACAGAGAGTACCATCTTTATGAGTACCGCAGAGAGTACCATCTGGATGAGTACCACAGAGAGTACCATCTGGATGAGTACCGCAGAGAGTACCATCTGGATGAGTACCACAGAGAGTACCATCTGGATGAGTACCACAGAGAGTACCATCTGGATGAGTACCACAGAGTACCATCTGGATGAGTACCACAGAGTACCATCTGGATGAGTACCACAGAGAGTACCATCTGGATGAGTACCACAGAGTACCATCTGGATGAGTACCACAGAGAGTACCATCTGGATGAGTACCACAGAGTACCATCTGGATGAGTACCACAGAGTACCATCTGGATGAGTACCACAGAGTACCATCTGGATGAGTACCACAGAGAGTACCATCTGGATGAGTACCACAGAGTACCATCTGGATGAGTACCACAGAGAGTACCATCCGGATGAGTACCGCAGAGAGTACCATCTGGATGAGTACCACAGAGAGTACCATCTGGATGAGTACCACAGAGAGTACCATCTGGATGAGTACCACAGAGAGTACCACAGAGAGTACCATCGGATGAGTAACGCAGAGAGTACCATCTGGATGAGTACCACAGAGAGTACCATCTGGATGAGTACCACAGAGTACCATCTGGATGAGTACCACAGAGTACCATCTGGATGAGTACCACAGAGTACCATCTGGATGAGTACCACAGAGAGTACCATCTAGATGAGTACCACAGAGAGTACCATCTGGATGAGTACCACAGAGAGTACCATCTGGATGAGTACCGCAGAGAGTACCATCTGGATGAGTACCGCAGAGAGTACCATCTGGATGAGTACCGCAGAGAGTACCATCTGGATGAGTACCACAGAGTACCATCTGGATGAGTACCACAGAGTACCATCTGGATGAGTACCACAGAGTACCATCTAGATGAGTACCACAGAGTACCATCTAGATGAGTACCACAGAGTACCATCTGGATGAGTACCACAGAGTACCATCTGGATGAGTACCACAGAGTACCATCTGGATGAGTACCACAGAGTACCATCTGGATGAGTACCACAGAGAGTACCATCTGGATGAGTACCACAGAGAGTACCATCTGGATGAGTACCACAGAGAGTACCATCTGGATGAGTACCACAGAGAGTACCATCTGGATGAGTACCAGAGAGTACCATCTGGATGAGTACCACAGAGAGTACCATCTGGATGAGTACCACAGAGAGTACCATCTGGATGAGTACCACAGAGTACCATCTGGATGAGTACCACAGAGTACCATCTGGATGAGTACCACAGAGTACCATCTGGATGAGTACCACAGAGTACCATCTGGATGAGTACCAGAGTACCATCTGGATGAGTACCACAGAGTACCATCTGGATGAGTACCACAGAGTACCATCTGGATGAGTACCACAGAGTACCATCTGGATGAGTACCACAGAGAGTACCATCTGGATGAGTACCACAGAGAGTACCATCTGGATGAGTACCACAGAGAGTACCATCTAGATGAGTACCACAGAGAGTACCATCTGGATGAGTACCACAGAGAGTACCATCTGGATGAGTACCACAGAGAGTACCATCTGGATGAGTACCACAGAGAGTACCATCTGGATGAGTACCGCAAGAGTACCATCTGGATGAGTACCACAGAGAGTACCATCCGATGAGTACCACAGAGAGTACCATCTGGATGAGTACCACAGAGAGTACCATCTGGAGTACCACAGAGAGTACCATCTGGATGAGTACCGCAGAGAGTACCATCTGGATAGTACCACAGAGAGTACCATCCGGATGAGTACCACAGAGAGTACCATCTGGAGGAGTACCGCAGAGAGTACCATCTGGATGAGTAC
>WNGS01001775.1:30373-47328 GCA_020271785.1 Procambarus virginalis
AGGGTCAGGGAGGTTGAGGGAGGGAAGTCGTACGCTCGCGCTCCGTTAAAATCGTGACATTAACCGGGATTTCTTAGGACCACAGCCTTGGATTACCGATTACAGGCATAACAAGTGCATAGTGACCCGCTGGAAATTTGAAAAACAGTCATTATCAACGGAACTTTGTGTTAAATAGATAATAAACGGGAGACCACGTGGTGGGCCAGTGCATGAGGCTTTGTGTACGTGCGTATGAGAAAAAAAAATAGTGAACGGTGATTCGTGGAACAGTGAAGTGGAACGGGTACCACAACAAATATAAGTTGGAAGTGAAGGAAAATCGTGCATAGAATATTATAAATATAGAATGCTAGAAATATAGAATAGTGGCAAGAGGCGGCATCAGTAGGCTGTTTCCACAAGCCACGCGAGGCCTACCCCAGGGCACGTCCCACAGGGATAAAATACGGAAATCATATAGTGTACTATGGAAATGTGAATCTAATAATTAGCAATAAAGTGAGTGAATACATTGCAAGCCGGAAATTAGGCGGAAAATCCCTTGTAAGAATACAAGCAAAGAAAAAATCAGTGTTATAAATCGAGTAGCTGGAAACTCGTGACATCAACCTGGGACGACAAGAGGTCACCTGTACCGCACCGGGGACCAGCTTCGCTACCCTACGCTAAGTACCTGCCATAAAGTTTGAACAAAATAACATACATAATATTACAAATCTACGGTATACATATAGTATTATAAATATTAAATATAAAAAATACATATAACTTTATAAAGAGTTAAAAGGACTGACATCAACAAGTGATCACACAGTAAACCACAAATACAACAATACATCAGACAATGGAGAGATGTGGCGAGTGCTCGGGAGTACTGGGAAAACGTAATGTAGGCGTAACGTGTTGCATCTGTAACATGAGATTTCACCTGGGCTGTACAGAAGTATCTCCAGGATGCACAAAAAGGCAAGGAATTTACTGGGTCTGCAAAGATGACAGATTAATGTTAGAGAACATAACTAAACTGATGAAAAACATTCCCGAGTCACAGAGATTACCATTCACAGACAAGCTACCAGTGATATATGCAGACTGGGATAAGACAACATTGGTTAACGACCAAAACCCAGGAACAGATAGTTAGAGAACCGCAGCAGTAATGTGGAGGAAGAGGGTATTGTAGTACATAATAGCAGCAATATTGCAGAGTCAGGTAATATAAACGATGTGAGCAACAGTGAGACAGAGTGCATAAATGAAGGAATTGGGACGGAAAGCGGAGATGGCTCCAATAAAGAGGTAGACAAGACAGACACAGATATAAATACTTGAAAAACGCAAAACCGGAACACATTTGCAAATTCTACGCTAAAGGAATATGCAAATATGGAAAATTAGGAACAAAATGCCATTTTCTGCATCCTCGAAAATGCAGGAACATGTTGGCGAGGGGTACATGCCGTTTTGGAACAGGGTGTAGATACTTCCACCCCAAATTATGTCAATTTTCAATTAGGGACAAAAAAATGCTACAATCTTCAGTGTCCGGAATTCCACGTGAGAGGTACACAACGTTATAGACGGGAAGATCAGTATGACACTACTGGCAATTTTTTAGAGGAAGGCAGAAACAGAGCAGAAAATATAAGAGAGAGGAACAGTCAGATGGAACCACCACAGGATTACAGAGGGGAAGGGAGATACCCACAAGTCTGGAATACACATTACCAACAAACACACAGGTCTACACCACACAACACTCGCCCCACTACCGAAACTGGACGAATCACTTCGAAAACAACACACCCTGGACGCAAACACAGTGGCCCCCTTACCAGAGCCTCAGATATTAACACCAAGTAAGGCATCCAGCACTTCCACTACCACGATACATCATTTATATTTGCCAACATTCAAGGTATAAAAACACGCAAATCCAACAAAGTTCACTTTATAGATGGTCTCCTTCATGAGGCAAATGCAGTGTTTGCAGCCCTAACAGAAACCCACACAAAGGACTACCATGATGGTGAAATATGGATCTCAGAGTACAATCTTTTCAGATGTGATAGGAAACACCGGCTTCAGGGTGGGGTCAGCCTATACATCAAAGACACACTCATCTGTACTGAGCTGCTAAACACCTCGAATGATATGGTGGAAGTGCTGATAATCAAAATAGAGATTATAAATGTAGTTATTGTCCTTGTATATAAGTCACCGGAGGCAAACCCTCAGCAGTTTAAAGACCAACTAATGAAAGTAGAACACTGCTTGGAAAACCTCACAAATCCAGCTCCGAACATCATTCTGCTTGGGGACTTCAACCTACGGCACCTGAAATGGAAGCACCTGGCTAATACAGTAATATCAGAAAGAATACCAGGAAGTAGCCTTAATGAACAGGCACATGCAAATGACCTGCTACGGATGTGCGACAGGTTTGCCTTAAACCAGCAAATAGTAGAACCAACCAGGAAGGAGAACACGCTGGACCTCATTTTCACTAATAATGATGAATTGATCAGGAACATAATGATTACAAATACCTGTTACTCAGATCACAACTTAATTGAAGTTATGACAACCATGGGGAATAGACCTTCAAAACCAGTCCAGATTCCCGGTGGAGGAGATTTCAGCAAATTCAACTTCAATAATAAACAGATAAACTGGGAGCAAATAAACCAGGACTTCACAGAAATAAACTGGGAAGAACAGCTAGGAAATGCGAACCTGAACCAGTGCCTGGAAAAAATAAGCTCAGTAGCACTAGAAATATGTACAAACCGCATCCCCCTAAGAAAAAAGAGGAAGAGATGCAGATTGGAACGAGAACGTCGTTCCCTATATAGGCGAAGAAAACGAATCGCGGTACAACTTGAGAGTCGCACCCTATCTCAGGAACGGCGAAGAAGGTTAGGTAGCGAAATAGGAAAAATTGAACTCAAGCTACAAGAATCATACAAAACGCAGGAGGGAAAGAGAGCAAAAGGCCATCAGTGAAATAGAGAGAAACCCGAAATATTTTTTCTCCTATGCAAAATCAAGATCAAAAACCACATCTAGTATCGGGCCCCTGCGAAAGGAAGATGGAACTTTCACCGATGACAACAAAGAAATGAGCGAGCTACTGAGGAAGCAATACGACTCTGTCTTCAGCGAGCCATTAAACGCACTAAAGATCGATAACCCAAATGAATTTTTCATGGATATGATACCAACATCAAATCATATATCAGACGTCACCCTATCCCCACTGGATTTTGAAGAAGCCATAAACAGTATGCCTATGCACTCCGCACCAGGCCCGGATTCTTGGAACTCCATATTCATCAAGAACTGTAAAAAACCACTATCGCAGGCCCTTCACATTCTGTGGAGACAAAGCCTAGATACTGGCGTTATTCCTGATATACTAAAAACAGCAGAGATAGCACCACTTCATAAAGGAGGAAATAAGGCAGAGGCAAAAAATTACAGACCGATAGCACTAACATCGCACATCATAAAAATTTTTGAGAGAGTGCTAAGAAGTAAGATCACAAAATACATGGAATCACAGCATCTCCATAACCCCGGACAACATGGTTTCAGAACAGGGCGCTCTTGCCTGTCGCAGTTGCTGGACCACTATGATATGGCATTAGATGCTATGGAAGACAAACAAAACGCTGATGTAATTTACACAGATTTTGCAAAAGCTTTTGATAAATGTGACCATGGTGTTATTGCCCATAAAATGCGCTCAAAAGGAATTACCGGAAAAGTAGGCAGATGGATCTACAATTTCCTGACCAACAGAACCCAATGTGTAATAGTCAACAAAATAAAATCCAACCCGTCAACCGTTAAGAGCTCAGTCCCCCAGGGTACTGTGCTTGCTCCAGTACTTTTTCTCATCCTTATATCGGACATAGACAAGAACACAACCTATAGCACTGTATCATCCTTTGCAGATGACACTAGGATCTTCATGAGAGTAGGCAACATAGAGGACACGGCGAACCTCCAGTCAGATGTAGATCAGGTCTTTCTATGGGCTACAGAAAATAATATGGTGTTTAACGAAGACAAGTTCCAGCTCATGCGCTATGGAAAAAATGAAAATATAAAAACTGAAACCACGTACAAAACTCAGGCAAATCATAACATAGAACGAAAAGGCAATGTAAAGGATCTGGGTGTACTCATGTCGGAAGACCTTACCTTTAAAGAACACAATAAAGTAGCCGTCACAACTGCAAGAAAAATGACAGGTTGGATAACAAGAACTTTTCACACTAGAGATGCTATACCGATGATGACACTTTTCAAAACGCTTGTGCTCTCTAGAGTGGAGTACTGCTGCACAATGACAGCCCCTTTCACTGCGGGTGAAATTGCTGACCTGGAGAGCGTGCAGAGATCCTTTACTGCTAGAATCCACTCGGTAAAACATCTAAACTATTGGGACCGACTAAAGAGCCTAAATCTGTATTCCCTTGAGCGCAGGCGGGAGAGATACATAATAATTTACACGTGGAAAATATTAGAGGGGCTGGTCCCAAACCTGCACACAGAAATAACATCACATGAGACCAGAAGACATGGCAGGATGTGCAGAATACCCCCGTTGAAAAGCAGAGGTGCAACTGGTACTCTGAGAGAGAACTCTATCAACATCAGAGGCCCGAGACTGTTCAACACGCTTCCACTACATATAAGGGACATAACTGGCAAACCCCTCACAGTGTTCAAGAGAGAACTGGATAAGCACCTCCAAAGGATACCTGATCAACCAGGCTGTGACTCATACGTCAGGCTGCGAGCAGCCGCGTCCAACAGCCTGGTTGATCAGTCCAGCAACCAGGAGGCCTGGTCGATGACCGGGCCGCGGGGACGATAAGCCCCGGAAGCACCTCAAGGTAAGGTATCCAAGGTATCACCATGAGGCACCATAGCCTGCCCTTGACCCAGCACCATGAGGCACCATACCCTTGACCCAGCACCATGAGGCACCATAGTCTACCCTTGACCCATCACCATGAGGCACCATAGTCTACCCTTGACCCAGCACCATGAGGCACCATAGCCTGCCCTTGACCCAGCACCATGAGGCACCATAGTCTACCCTTGACCCAGCACCATGAGGCACCATAGTCTACCCTTGACCCAGCACCATGAGGCACCATAGTCTACCCTTGTACCCAGCACCATGAGGCACCATAGTCTACCCTTGACCCAGCACCATGAGGCACCATAGCCTACCCTTGACCCAGTACCATGAGGCACCATAGTCTATTTATTTTATTTATTTATTTATTTATTTATTTATTTATTTATATACAAGAAGGTACATTGGGTTTGTGAGAATACATTGAATAGGACAGTATTTCCGATCTTGTAAAGCCACTAGTACGCGCAGCGTTTCGGGCAGGTCCTTAATCTAACAGATAATTTTAAGTAGGTAATTTCTATCATAATTGATAAATGATAACAAATACATTACAAGAGAAAATGAGATGAGAGAGCTTAGTAAGTATATTAAAGCACATTGTTATATTAAAGCTCTAATTGATTACATTGAACAGCTTGATTGGTAATTTAACAAGATTAATAGACACCATACAGCAGATTGCCAGCACATATAAGACTGCAATGAACACAATGGTAAAGATGTTCAGATTGGGTACATAAAGATTGGGAGACTGGGTAGCAATAGATACAGTTAAACAAGAATAATAAACACCATACAGCAGATTAGCAGCACATATAAGAAGACAGCAATGATCACAATGGTAAAGATGTTCAAATTGGGAACATAAAGGTTGGGAGATTGGGTAGCAATAGATACAGTGCAATTTTAAGGCAAAAGGTGAAAAACTATGAAGATGAAATTAGGTACTTTTTAGTATTGATTTTGAATTATGTAAAAGTTGGACAGCTTTTCAATTCAATAGGGAGTGAGTTCCATAAACTGGGTCCCTTTATTTGCATAGAGTGTTTACAAACATTAAGTTTAACTCTGGGGATATCAAAGAGATATTTATTTCTGGTGTGGTGATAATGGGTCCTATTACATCTGTCCAAGAAGAGTTTCAGAGCAGGATTTGCATTTAAGAACAGGGTTTTGTAAATGTAGTTGACACAAGAGAATTTATGGAGTGAGATTATGTTTAGCATGTTTAGGGAGTTAAACAAGGGGGCTGAGTGTTGTCTGAAAGCAGAATTTGATATTATTCTGATAGTAGATTTTTGCTGGATGATGATGGACTTGAGATGGTTTGCAGTGGTTGAACCCCATGCACAGATACCATAGTTGAGTTAGGGATAGATTAGTGCATAATATAGAGAGATGAGAGCAGAGTTAGGTACATAATATCTGATTTTGGAGAGTATACCAACTGTTTTAGACACTTTCTTAGTTATGTGTTGTATATGGGTACTGAAGTTGAGTCTCTTGTCTAGGAATAGGCCAAGAAATTTTCCATCATTTTTATTGCTAATGTTTACATTGTCTATCTGAAGCTGAATTGCATTTGTAGATTTGCATCCAAATAAGATGTAGTAGGTCTTTTCAATGTTAAGTGTTAGTTTGTTGGTTGACATCCATAAGTGGACTTTTTTTAGTTCATTATTAACAACATTATTTAGTGTATGTGGGTTGGGGTTAGAGTAGATGAGGGTAGTATCATCAGCAAACAAAATAGGTTTCAGAATGTTAGAGACATTAGGCAGATCATTGATGTATATAAGAAATAGAAGAGGTCCCAAGATACTGCCCTGTGGAACTCCAACGGTTATTGGTAGAGTGGGAGAGGTTGTATTATTAATGGCTACACATTGGTGTCTATCACTAAGATAGGATTGGATATAGTCCAATGCATGGCCTCAGATTCCATATTGATGGAGTTTACATAAGAGGTAATTGTAAAGGTAGAGTCGTAGAGTTGTAGAGGTAGAGCTAAGTCTACCCTTGACTCAGCACCATGAGGCACCATACCCTACCCTTGACCCAGCACCATGAGGCACCATAGCCTACCCTTGACCCAGCACCATGAGGCACCATAGCCTGCCCTTGACCCAGCACCATGAGGCATCATAGTCTACCCTTGACCCAGCACCATGAGGCACCATAGTCTACCCTTGACCCAGCACCATACCCTACCCTTGACCCAGCACCATGAGGCACCATAGACTACCCTTGACCCAGAACCATGAGGCACCATAGCCTACCCTTGGCCCAGCACCATGAGGCACCATAGTCTACCCTTGACCCAGCACCATGAGGCACCATAGCCTACCCTTGACCCAGCACCATGAGGCACCATAGCCTACCCTTGACCCAGCACCATGAGGCACCATAGCCTACCCTTTACCCAGCACCATGAGGCACCATAGTCTACCCTTGACCCAGCACCATGAGGCACCATACTCTACCCTTGACCCAGCACCATGAGGCACCATACTCTACCCTTGACCCAGCACCATGAGGCACCATTGTCTACCCTTGACCCAGCACCATGAGGCACCATAGTCTACCCTTGACCCAGCACCATGAGGCACCATAGTCTACCCTTGACCCAGCACCATGAGGCACCATAGTCTACCCTTGACCCAGCACCATGAGGCACCATAGTATACCCTTGGCCCAGCACCATGAGGCACCATAGTCTACCCTTGACCCAGCACCATGAGGCACCTTAGTCTACCCTTGACCCAGCACCATGAGGCACCATACTCTACCCTTGACCCAGCACCATGAGGCACCATAGTCTACCCTTGACCCAGCACCATGAGGCACCATAGCCTACCCTTGACCCAGCACCATGAGGCACCATAGTCTACCCTTGACCCAGAACCATGAGGCACCATAGCCTACCCTTGACCCAGCACCATGAGGCACCATAGTCTACCCTTGACCCAGCACCATGAGGCACCATAGTCTACCCCTGACCCAGCACCATGAGGCACCATACTCTACCCTTGACCCAGCACCATGAGGCACCATACTCTACCCTTGACCCAGCACCATGAGCACCATAGTCTACCCTTGACCCAGCACCATGAGGCACCATAGTCTACCCTTGACCCAGCACCATGAGGCACCATAGTTTTACCCCTGACCCAGCACCATGAGGCACCATACTCTACCCTTGACCCAGCACCATGAGGCACCATAGTCTACCCTTGACCCAGCACCATGAGGCACCATAGTCTACCCTTGACCCAGCACCATGAGCACCATAGTCTACCCTGGACCCAGCACCATGAGGCACCATAGTCTACCCTGGACCCAGCACCATGAGGCACCATACCCTTGACCCAGCACCACAAGGCACCATACCCTTGACCCAGCACCACAAGGCACCATACCCTTGACCCAGCACCACACGTCAACCATACCCTTGCCCCAGCACCACAAGGCACCATACCCTTGACCCAGCACCACACGTCACCATACCCTTGACCCAGCACCACCAGGCACCACACCCTTGACCCAGCACCACAAGGCACCACACCCTTGACCCAGCACCACACGTCACCACACCCTTGACCCAGCACCACACGTCACCATACCCTTGACCCAGCACCACAAGGCACCACACCCTTGACCCAGTACCACAAGGCACCACACCCTTGACCCAGCACCACACGTCACCACACCCTTGACCCAGCACCACACGTCACCATACCCTTGACCCAGCACCACACCCTTGACCCAGCACCACACGTCACCATACCCTTGACCCAGCACCACACGTCACCATACCCTTGACCCAGCACCACACCCTTGACCCAGCACCACCAGGCACCACACCCTTGACCCTGTACCACAAGGCACCACACCCTTGACCCAGTACCACAAGGCACCACACCCTTGACCCAGCACCACACCCTTGACCCAGCACCACACGTCACCACCATACCCTTGACCCAGCACCACACCCTTGACCCAGCACCACACCCTTGACCCAGCACCACACCCTTGACCCAGCACCCACACCCTTGACCCAGCACCACACCCTTGACCCAGCACCACCAGGCACCACACCCTTGACCCAGTGCCACAAGGCACCACACCCTTGACCCAGTACCACAAGGCACCACACCCTTGACCCAGCACCACACCCTTGACCCAGCACCACAAGGCACCACACCCTTGACCCAGCACCACAAGGCACCACACCCTTGACCCAGTACCACAAGGCACCATACCCTTGATCCAGCACCACAAGGCACCACACCCTTGACCCAGCACCACAAGGCACCACACCCTTGACCCAGCACCACAAGGCACCACACCCTTGACCCAGTACCACAAGGCACCATACCCTTGATCCAGCACCACAAGGCACCACACCCTTGACCCAGCACCACACGTCACCATACCCTTGCCTTACCGTCGGGGGAGATGTAGTGAGCGTAATAGTCGCCGGTGGAGGCTGACCTCTGGCGGCGGGCGGCGGGAGGTCGAGGGTGTGACCTGGCCACCTTGGCGGCCGTGATGGAGGCCAGAATGGGTGCGACCTTTGACCCCGGCGAGGCTACCGCAGCGCTGATCTTGGGTGGAGGAGCAGCTGTACCTGTCTTGAGTGGTGGAGCAGCTGGGACGGCGGCAGCTGTGCCTGTCTTGGGTGGAGGAGCAGCTGGGACGGCGGCAGCTGTGCCTGTCTTGGGTGGAGGAGCAGCTGGGACGGCGGCAGCTGTACCTGTCTGTGGAGACGAGACAGGAAACTGTCATAGCAAGTCCTGGTGGTCGTGTGCCATCCTTCCCCCCCATAGTCAAATAGTAATCTATACAAAACATGGTATCATTACCAATATGCAAGTATATTTGTTTATATTCGGGACTAACTTAATTGGTATGGGAAGTGGCTCAACTAGCCAGGAAGCCAAGAGCTAGAGGTCGACCAGGGGTAGAGGCTGTGGCACCAGCAGGGGGGCGGGGGGCGCCGTGCCTGCCTACCCACGCCTCCAGCACTCTGCTTGTGTCCTCTCTACGTGTGTACTCTTGCCTTAATATGTTTAACTTCATGTTTTGACTTTAATACACTGTGGCACTTGGTGAAGGAGACTATCGGGGGAAAGTGCCAAGCCATTACGACTATACAGCACTGGGATGGGGCCAGGATAAGGATCTGGGATGGGATGTGGGGAAGGAATGGTGCCCAATCACTTGGATGGTCGGGAATTGAACGCCGACCCGCATGAAGCCATACAGTCGCTCTACCGTCCACCCGAAGTGGTTGGGCTATATCAGTTGGTGAGCATTCATTAAATATAACCGAGTTGGTTCATTGACTTGCCAAAACGTATTGTCTGGACCCCCCCCCCCTCCACGAGACAGCTGGGGCCTGCCTCGCCAGCTCTCCAGACGTCACCAGCCTCGCCAGCTCACCAGACACCACCAGCCTCGCCAGCTCACCAGACGCCACCAGCCTCGCCAGCTCACCAGACACCACCAGCCTCGCCAGCTCACCAGACGCCACCAGCCTCGCCAGCTCACCAGACGCCACCAGCCTCGCCAGCTCACCAGACGCCACCAGCCTCGCCAGCTCACCAGACGCCACCAGCCTCGCCAGCTCACCAGACGCCACCAGCTCACCAGACGCCACCAGCCTCGCCAGCTCACCAGACGCCACCAGCCTCGCCAGCTCACCAGACGCCACCAGCCTCGCCAGCTCACCAGACGCCACCAGCCTCGCCAGCTCACCAGACGCCACCAGCCTCGCCAGCTCACCAGACGCCACCAGCCTCGCCAGCTCACCAGACGCCACCAGCCTCGCCAGCTCACCAGACGCCACCAGCCTCGCCAGCTCACCAGACGCCACCAGCCTCGCCAGCTCACCAGACGCCACCAGCCTCGCCAGCTCACCAGACGCCACCAGCTCACCAGACGCCACCAGCCTCGCCAGCTCACCAGACGCCACCAGCCTCGCCAGCTCACCAGACGCCACCAGCCTCGCCAGCTCACCAGACGCCACCAGCCTCGCCAGCTCACCAGACGCCACCAGCCTCGCCAGCTCACCAGACGCCACCAGCCTCGCCAGCTCACCAGACGCCACCAGCCTCGCCAGCTCACCAGACGCCACCAGCCTCGCCAGCTCACCAGACGCCACCAGCTCACCAGACGCCACCACCTCGCCAGCTCACCAGACGCCACCAGCCTCGCCAGCTCACCAGACGCCACCAGCCTCGCCAGCTCACCAGACGCCACCAGCCTCGCCAGCTCACAGACGCCACCAGCCTCGCCAGCTCACCAGACGCCACCAGCCTCGCCAGCTCACCAGACGCCACCAGCCTCGCCAGCTCACCAGACGCCACCAGCTCACCAGACGCCACCAGCCTCGCCAGCTCACCAGACGCCACCAGCCTCGCCAGCTCACCAGACGCCACCAGCCTCGCCAGCTCACCAGACGCCACCAGCCTCGCCAGTTCACCAGACGCCACCAGCCTCGCCAGCCCACCAGACGCCACCAACCTCGCCAGCCCACCAGACGCCACCAGCCTCGCCAGTTCACCAGACGCCACCAGCCTCGCCAGCCCACCAGACGCCACCAACCTCGCCAGCCCACCAGACGCCACCAGCCTCGCCAGCTCACCAGACGCCACCAGCCTCGCCAGCTCACCAGACGCCACCAGCCTCGCCAGTTCACCAGACGCCACCAGCCTCGCCAGCTCACCAGACGCCACCAGCCTCGCCAGCTCACCAGACGCCACCAGCCTCGCCAGCTCACCAGACGCCACCAGCCTCGCCAGTTCACCAGACGCCACCAGCCTCGCCAGCTCACCAGACGCCACCAGCCTCGCCAGCTCACCAGACGCCACCAGCCTCGCCAGCTCACCAGACGCCACCAGCCTCGCCAGCTCACCAGACGCCACCAGCCTCGCCAGCTCACCAGACGCCACCAGCCTCGCCAGCTCACCAGACGCCACCAGCCTCGCCAGCTCACCAGACGCCACCAGCTCACCAGACGCCACCAGCCTCGCCAGCTCACCAGACGCCACCAGCCTCGCCAGCCCACCAGACGCCACCAACCTCGCCAGCCCACCAGACGCCACCAGCCTCGCCAGTTCACCAGACGCCATCAGCCTCGCCAGCCCACCAGACGCCACCAACCTCGCCAGTTCACCAGACGCCACCAGCCTCGCCAGTTCACCAGACGCCACCAGCCTCGCCAGTTCACCAGACGCCACCAGCCTCGCCACTCCAACATTCGCACCAAAAATACCATCACAGCCGTATACATAAAGGCTTGCCAGCGTCCAGCACCGCACATTACCCTTCTAGAGCTCAGTGCTTCCGCATCTATCCTCGCCTTCAGGTGAAGGTAGACGCACATAGCATGTTGTATACAGTATTACCTTCACCTTTGTTATTAACATAAAATTCAAATGTATATATTTCTTTTTTGATTGTGTTTAAGCCAAGTGGATAAGGGGTTTGGTTTTCATTAATTGTAATTTATCATTTGGTGTAAAATTAAAGTATTTTTTTTGTAATATTAAATGTTTAAAGTTTATATTCTCTTGTTTGTTTTTTTACCCGCAATTGACACACCGTAACAGAACCCAGCAGTCTTATTTTCATTTATTTCTCTTTTTTTTATTAATGTGAGTTGGCGCCACACCTGCCGGAATAGTTACTGTTCTATTCCAGATCACGTCACAGATTATATTTACAAGTAAATTATTATTAAAGGCAAGTTTTTCTTTCCATAACGTCTTTGTATATAAAATATAACTGAAGTCACTCGTTTCCGCTATCATTAATAACTGGTATTTTTTATACCAACCCTGGCCAGGGTGCATATAGTGCCACTAATCTACCTGATCTACCCGAGGGCCACTAACATTAGTGGCACCGTAATGTTAGTGGAGAGGACAGGAAGCCGGTGGCTTGTCGAAGGCCCCCCATTTCCCTTGATGATCTTTTCCAGTTTTACTAAAAGTTAACAGAGTCTTGGCATTTACGACTTCGGCGGGTAGGCGGTTCCATGGGTTAATAACCCTGTGGGTGAAGAAGCATCTCCTGTTCTCAGTCCTACATTGTGGCTTGTTGAGCTTGACACCGCTGCTCCTTGTTTGTGTTAATGACACGTGTCACAAGGGTGCACAAACAACCATCTAACCATGGGGAGCCGGTCGGCCGAGCGGACAGCACACTGGACTTGTGATCCTTGTGGTCCTGGGTTCGATCCCAGGCGCCGGCGAGAAACAATGGGCAGAGTTTCTTTCACCCTATGCCCCTGTTACCTAGCAGTAAAATAGGTACCTGGGTGTTAGTCAGCTGTCACGGGCTGCTTCCTGGGGGTGGAGGCCTGATCGAGGACCGGGCCGCGGGGACACTAAAGCCCCGAAATCATGTCAAGGTAACCTCAAGATAATCCCTGACCAGGGTGCTTGTGTAGTGTCCAACCTATGCCTTGTTCAGAAGTAAAACTAAAAAATACCGAATTTCATCCTCATAGAGTCCTGCCTTGTGCTTCAAACTCACACTTCATCTTGTGCTACCCACTCCCTCAATATTAGTACTTAAGATATATCTCTTCACCAGTGTAATTAATCAGAGGTGCCAGGGCGCGCCGCTACGGCACCTCTGCAAGTGGATGACGGAATGGGGGATTTCATTTTGAAAAAGCAGTGAAAGATGAAACAACATTTGGAAGTGATAGAAAAGCCTATGAAGGTCTGTTGAAAAAGCTAACATCAGAGCAGGTTCTATTGGATTTAGCGCTAATGTACGACATGTTGCATGAACTTGGTTCACTGTCACAGTGTCTACACAAACGCACTACTTCGATTGTGTGTAAACAAACTGATTCAACGGAGCATAAGGTCATCATTGCATGGACTAAATGAGAAACCTGGCACTAGAACTTTAGAAGCTCAAAAGGCAATTGAAAAGGGGAAGTTTGGAAGAATTACCATAACAAGCAACAAGAAACTTGTCTCCATTAAGTATCAACAGTTTCTTACTAGTCTTGTGAACAATTTACAGTACTGTATGTTTACAACATCCACGAAATGCTCTCAAACTTTTGAACCTCAATGTATAAATCACTGCTAAGTGAAATGTGCCCTTGAAAAAGACTACTGGCCTGATGAAATACCACCTGATTACGGAGAAACTGAAATATTATTTATCTGTAAGAGGTTTAAGCTTTCATCTTACTCTGTACAAAATACCTTTAGGGAGATCCTCTATGTGGAGGATCATGGACGCCGCATCCCCCCCAAGATTTACACCAATTACTGAGCTGTTTACAAGTTATTCCTAATAGTACTGCCGAGTGTGAGAGGAGATTCAGTCACACGAACCTGATAATAACAACAACACGCTCAAGAAATATCATAAATTATGTATCAACACTTATGTTTGTTAAACTATGTGGACCTCCTCTAGTTGAGTGGAAGCCTGAGCCATAAGCCACATCATGTTGTTGTTGTTGTTGTTGTAGATTCGGTACCTGGAACAAAGTGTTCCAAGCAGCACGGTCTATGGCGAGCCCGTCCACATCATGGCTGCGGTACCACGGACCGGCAGATGACACCACCGCAAGAGTTGCTTCACACCCCCGGAAACATCTCCCACCTCACTCTTTGTGGAAACTATTGTGAAACTTCTCACTGCTTGTATTTTGTGAGCACTAAGTGTTTTAACTTCTTAAATTGATAAATGCGTGATTGATATTTTGTCCTTATTTGTTTGATAATTATATTTCATGATAATTAGTGAGTACAAACACGAAATACTTAATCGTGTAACATGTATAGAAACAGGATAGGAAATGAGAGGCTTTTGTCAGGCCCACCGGAGCTCCGGCACCTATACAATTGGCACTGCACCCCTGCTTTCCCGTGCTCATGGCTACTGGTATTTGGTTCTGACTTCATATAGTAACCATTTAGCCAGTGGTTCTAAATCATACTACAGGAAATAGTTGTGTTCGAAGAAATAACCAGCGGACCCGAGTTAGTGTTACGGGCGGGTGGAGCTGGCAGACGGCGCGCCATTTTACCCAGTGTTACCAATTTAGTTCAAATTTATTGTACGACTTCAAGTTTAGTAAATATTTGCTATCTTTTAACTCTATAACGTTTAAATAGTCATATTATTTAACCACTAACCAAGCGAAGTGGACTGAGTGTACGAGACACTTCTAACAATTTGTTATACATTTATTGACGGTGGGTGAAAAGTGATTAATTCATAGTGTGTGTGTATTCACCTAGTTGTATTCGCCTAGTTGTGCTTGCGGGGGTTGAGCTTTGCTCTTTCGGCCCGCCTCTCAACTGTCAATCAACTGTTTCTACTACTACTACTATTTTTTTCCCCCACACCACACACACACACACACACACACCAGGAAGCAGCCCGTGATAGCTGACTAACTCCCAGGTACCTATTTACTGCTAGGCAACAGGGGCATAGGGTGAAAGAAACTCTGCCCATTGTTTCTCTCGCCCGGGATCGAACCCGGGACCACTGGATCACGTATACAGTGTGCTGTCCGCTCGGCCGGCCGGCTGTGTGTGTGTGTGGGGGGGGGGTAATGTATTACAGTGCAGGTGCAGGGCGAGGCCTTGCATCATGGTGGTGTTCCTGGTGGTTGTGTCAAATACACCGGACTCCAGGCCAGAATAGCACCAGGCAGAAGCATGATGAGATGCCCACAATGACGCCACCCACATGTACAGCTAGCGCGGCCGCCCAAGCTTAGCGACCAGTGAAACATCGGGTCAGCATTCCGCGTTGACTGAGGTGCTCAAAGAAGACATCTCTATTGAGCCGGTGTGAGTTGGGGTTAGTTCCTCCTAATAGAGCGTCGCATTTTGACGCATTCTCTACCTAAGGCCAAAAATCGTCGTACTAGAAAATGGTATATATAGCGACTCGCGAAATTGACATACTGTCCCGTTTCCTTGTTTTGGGTCCTCTGATAGCCTAGGATAAGGGCACGTTAGTACGACAATTTCTTGACGTTATCAAACGTCAGGAGGATGGAGTGCGTTGTTAACACCGTGGAGCCTGAGTTGGGACACACCTTCCTCACCTGTGGAGGCACATTCTACCAGTAACGGGGTGAACGACTAGAGTGTCCGCATCATTCAAGGCACCACGATGCCCTCAAGCACACTCTAGCCAAACACTGGCAGGGGTTCGGTTCCCAGCCCAATCCCTTCCAGTGGACCCGGCTTCGGCTTGAGAACCGGTTGGAGTCCGTGTTGGTGGCACTGCAGATGAACAAGCACGGGGCAGCGTGAATGACAGTGATGTACAAGCATGACGCAGCGTGTACAACGCGGACACGCACAGCGCCTCGCTTACTCATCCACGCCCTCTATCCTTACTCACGAGCACACCATACAAAAAAAAGAATAAGAATGAAGAGAGAAAAAGTGGAAAGAGAGGGAGAGGGGAGAGAAAGGGCGGGGAAAGAAAGGAAAAAAAACAGCGAGAAGGAAAGAGAGAATACGGCAAGGAGAGAGAGAGAGGATAGGAGGAGAGAAAAAGTGGGGAGGAGGAAGGAGAGAAAGTAGAAAACGAGAAGAGGAGGTTGGGGAGGAGGAGAGAGAGAGAGGAGAGAGAGAGAGGAGAGAGAGAGAGAGAAGAGAGAGAGAGAGAGAGAGAGAGAGAGAGAGAGAGAGAGAGAGAGAGAGAGAGGGAGAGGGAAGAGAGAGAGAGAAGGGGAGAGGAGGAGTGAGGATAAATGGGGAGGCAGAAAGGGAGAGGAGAAATGGGAGAAGAGAGAAAGGTGGAGAAGGACTGGAGAGAGGGAGAGGGTCGAGATAGGAAGGAGACACATATATAATTGTTTATCAGTAACACAAACCACAAACCTGTTGCACTTTAAACACCGATCAAAAGTGTCACAAAATAGCCATATTTACAGTAATTCTGTGGTGGTAATTTATTTTGGTTACAAGAGGTAGAGCCCAAGCCATGCTTCATGTGATCACAC
>WNGS01001776.1:8817-30139 GCA_020271785.1 Procambarus virginalis
AGTGGTAGGTCTGGGTTATTAGGCGCCTAATGAGTGGTTTACATACATACCCAGTGGTAGGTATGGGGTTATAGGCAGACTCTAACTAGTGGTCAGGTCCTGGGGGTTAGCAGACCCTACACATGTGGTAGGTCTGGGTTGTTATAGCAGACTACTACACAGTGTAGTTGGGGTCTATAGGCAGCCCATACCATAGAGGTAGGTTCTGGGGTATATAGTGCAGACCCTACACGAGGTAGGTTGGGGTTATAGGCAGACCCTACACAGTGGTAGGTCTGGGGTTATAGGCAGACCATACACAGTGGTAGGTCTGGGTTATAGGCAGACCATACACAGTGGTAGGTCTGGGGTTATAGGCAGACCCTACACAGTGGTAGGTCTGGGGTTATAGGCAGACCCTACACAGTGGTGGTCTGGGGTTATAGGCAGACCCTACACAGGGGTAGGTCTGGGGTTACAGATATATATTATCAGGGTGCTGGGAATGTGTAAGGGTGCGGGAAGGGTTAGAAAGACTTCTAAATTTGCACACGGAAATAACACCACACGAGACCAGAAGGTATGGCAGGAGTGCAAAGGAGACAGGATGACAAGCACAGGTGTAGTAAACACGCCGAGAGAGACTGCTATCAACATGAAAGGGCCCACTAGACGCTTCAAAACACACACTCTCTAAAGATAAGGGTGTAGAAATATCCGACTTCTCATGGTGTTCAGAACTTGATAAAAGCCTCCAAAGGATACCTGATATCCGGACTGTGATTCATACTTCAGCTGCGTCCCCCGGGACCTGGTCAGAGACCGGGCCGCGGGGACGTTGATCCTTGCAACCAACACACTGGAGGCTCCAACAAACACATTTGGGTCCGAAGCTTCAGAAGTAACCAGTATGTTAATGAGACGACCCAAGCAAACCTTGGCCATACTTGGCCGTGTTCCTCTGGTAAAGATTTATACAGAATACAAATACCACGTTTTGGTAATAATATACAAAGCAAACATACAAGTCTTCTGGTTCTCATCAATAAGGTTCATTAAGGTAATATATTCTGCTTCAATGGCAGTCTATTTTTGGCAGTAAATCCCTTATGGGGTCGTGGCTCAAATTTACATTATGTATACGAGACACGAGAGAGAGAGAGAGAGAGAAGAGAGATGAAGAGAGAGAGAGAGAGAGGAGAGAGAGAGAGAGAGAGAGAGAGGAGAGTAAGTCAGCCACCCCTCCACCCCCCCACACACAGGACACACAGACACACACGAGACACAGTGTGTTACTGTGTCCACGCCCCAACACTCGGCCTCTTCGCTGCCGACGGCTTCATTGCCTCACCGCGCCTCTTCTCCTGTGCAGGTGCATGCCTCTCCGCATGTTCCTCTCCTGTGCTGGTCCCTTCACTTCCGCCGCCTGCACCTGTTATCTTTCCAGTTCCGGTCTCCTCTGTGGGTGGTGGCCTCGTCCCACGTGTCGCTGAGGATCCATTACTACGGGGTCGTGCTCACCCACTTATGGGGCACCTGCCGACGGCTCCTCTTGGGCGCCTCCTGCAGGGGTGACAGCTCCGATGATCAACGCCCGGTGTCGAAGCGGTCTAGAACGGATAGAAGTCTGTCGCCACCTCGTGCGTGTGATGAGGAATGTGAGGTTGAGGAGTGTGATGTTGATTCCTCTGTGCGATCTTCCTCCATGGAATGTGAGGTTGATGTGCTGGTGAGGTGGCGTGGCCCCTGTTGTCAGGAGTGTGTCGCCCCTCATGTGAGTGGGCTGCCGAGTGTGATGCTCTGGTTTCTGGTGCTGTAGGCGGCTCTGTGCTGCTTCCTGTGTCGACCCCTGCGCTGACTGATGTTGGCTCCCCTCCGTGGGCGGCTGCTCCTGGTGATAGAGACCTTTTTTTTTTTTATTAATTCCTTAGGTACATCTGCATTAGTGCCGCTACCCTAGACTATATGAAGTGGAGTACAGTGTGTCAAAAAGCAACTAGTTGATGCTAAAAAATCCCCATCACACAGGATTGTTAGTCATACAGAGGCATGTGATCAGCAGTCTGCACTGAAGACTCCGGAAGCATTTTGAGATATCATCAACACAAATTGAATAAGGCAGCAGTGGTAATAAAGTTCCCCATCTCGCAGATGGTTAGTCATACAGGGCCATATTTTAGTAGTGCTGACGAAAGAAGTGCGCCGGGGGGCCTCTGCTCCTGTACCCGCAGGGGGGGGGGTCCTGGCGAGCTTGCGGGTTCCCCCTGTGCGGCACCCGGTATGAAGCCCAGTACGTGTTCCGGTGCATTCCCCGGTGCGCCTCCCGGTGCAAGGCCTCCTCGTGTGAGCCCCCGCAATATGATCTCGGTCTTTGGAGAAGTGATTAGTAGCTCTCATTCTTTGAAAATTGCTGTGGATGCTCGGGGTGCGTCTAATCCCGTGTGCTCGTGTACCGTTTGGGTGCCGAGGGCGCAGGCGTTTCTTTATGAGGGACCAGATTTTATGCCTGAGCCTCGTGCGTCTCCTGGTGATCAGGTGTCCGATGGCGACCTGCTGGCTTGGGAAGTTTCCTGTTTGCTCTTTCCGGCGCAGGACTTCCCGGAGAAATATGTGTAGTCATTGTCTTTGATGTGTGTTCTCCCTGTATTTGTGTATTTCTTGTCTTGTCTGCTTTGTTTGTATTGTTTACTTGTTTTGGGTGCGCTTGTTTAGGTTTGTGTTTTCTTTGTGGCTTGTCTGTACTGTACTGCTTTGTTTCCTTATGTGATTTTGTGTTATGTTTCTTATGTGTCTTGTATTTGCACGTGCCTGTGCTTATGTAGCTTCTGCTGTTTGTGCAATTTATTGTGTATGTTTCCTTACTGTGTCCTTGTTATGTGTATCCTGTTTGTTTTCATGTATTGTTACTCTGTAATGTGTGTTCTGTTGATTTTCTGTTTTGTTTCATTCTGTACTTGATGACCAGACCACACACTAGAAGGTGAAGGGACGACGACGTTTCGGTCCGTCCTGAACCATTCTCAAGTCGATTTGAGAATCGACTTGAAAATGGTCCAGGACGGACCGAAACGTCGTCGTCCCTTCACCTTCTAGTGTGTGGTCTGGTCATCATACTTTAGCCACGTTATTGTGACTCATCGCCTGGATTCTGTACTTGCCTGTTTTGTTCTTTGTCAATTATGTACTTTTATAAAAAAAACTAAAAAAAAAAAAAAAACACAGTAACGGTCATTATCGCACCTGAAACAACCTAACTAACACCTTAACCTGTCCTAGACCTGAACAAACAATCCTAGTCTTTACATACTCACTTTTAGGCGTTGTTTAGTATATATAAGTACGAAAATTGGACTAGGAAAAGTTAGGATTCCATCTTTAGGCCTCTACAAGATTACTAATATAAAACATTGACTACTTCGCATACAAGTCAAAACTGGGGGGGGGGGTGGCGGGTAGATGGAATCACTTTTGGGTCTTTGTTTAGAGGACAGGCTGCCAAGTCCATTCTATCCCAGTCCGTCCTTCAAACAAAGACCCAAAAGTGAGTCCATCCACCCGCTACCCCCCCCCCCCCCCCCCTGTTTATGAATAAAAAGCGGTTTACACACGACTCACAACTGCTGACGTTCGAACACTTCCGGAACAAGTGCTTCACTGACGACTGGTGTTCGAACCACAACGCTGTAAATGCTTCACCCACGTACTACAAATACCAATAATCGCCAACAGAACCCAACCACATAACCTAACCTGTGACCTCTTCATAACTTGCTCTGCTTGACGCGGTAAAAATAACTCAACCGACGTTATGGTCCATCTCGTCGTGTCTGAAACAAACATAATTTAAATCGTTCACGAACCGCATTATGCGGACTTTTATATATAATATATATATATATATGAGCACCAGAACCGCCAGTAGTGTTGTGGTAGTTAAGTTACAGCGGCCGAGGTGATCCTGGGAGTGACTGACCAAGCATGTACCCGTGAGACGCCATGCGTCGCTCCGTATAGTCTAGGGTAGCACCATAAATACACATGTAACAAAGTGTGATACAAACACGTGTAGGTTTATCATGTGTGTGTGTGAGTGTACGATAAGATATGACGCGTGATTAATAGTCTTCTGGTCCAACACCTTCAACCACAAGCAAAACGGAAAGAACAATTCATTTTTAAATATGTATTCTCCCACAGGGGACAGTTGACCGTGGTGTACTATTCTCCCACAGGGGACAGTTGACCGTGGTGTACTATTCTCCCACAGGGGACAGTTGACCGTGGTGTACTATTGTCCCACAGGGGACAGTTGGCCGTGGTGTACTAATACCTACTATTCTCCCATAGGGGACAGTTGGCCGTGGTGTACTATTCCCCCACAGGGGACAGTTGGCCGTGGTGTACTAATACCTACTATTCTCCCATAGGGGACAGTTGGCCGTGGTGTACTAATACCTACTATTCTCCCACAGGGGACAGTTGACCGTGGTGTACTATTCTCCCACAGGGGACAGTTGGCCGTGGTGTACTAATACCTACTATTCTCCCACAGGGGACAGTTGGCCGTGGTGTACTAATACCTACTATTCTCCCACAGGGGACAGTTGGCCGTGGTGTACTATTCTCCCACAGGGGACAGTTGGCCGTGGTGTACTATTCTCCCACAGGGGACAGTTGGCCGTGGTGTACTATTCTCCCACAGGGGACAGTTGACCGTGGTGTACTATTCTCCCACAGGGGACAGTTGACCGTGGTGTACTATTCTCCCACAGGGGACAGTTGACCGTGGTGTACTATTCTCCCACAGGGGACAGTTGACCGTGGTGTACTAATACCTACTATTCTCCCACAGGGGACAGTTGACCGTGGTGTACTATTCTCCCACAGGGGACAGTTGGCCGTGGTGTACTATTCTCCCACAGGTGACAGTTGACCGTGGTGTACTATTCTCCCACAGGGGACAGTTGGCCGTGGTGTACTATTCTCCCACAGGGGACAGTTGACCGTGGTGTACTAATACCTACTATTCTCCCACAGGGGACAGTTCGCCGTGGTGTACTAATACCTACTATTCTCCCACAGGGGACAGTTGACCGTGGTGTACTAATACCTACTATTCTCCCACAGGGGACAGTTGACCGTGGTGTACTAATACCTACTATTCTCCCACAGGGGACAGTTGACCGTGGTGTACTATTCTCCCACAGGGGACAGTTGGCCGTAGTGTACTATTCCCCCACAGGGGACAGTTGACCGTGGTGTACTATTCTCCCACAGGGGACAGTTCACCGTAGTGTACTAATACCTACTATTCTCCCACAGGGGACAGTTGACCGTGGTGTACTAATACCTACTATTCTCCCACAGGGGACAGTTGACCGTGGTGTACTAATACCTACTATTCTCCCACAGGGGACAGTTGACCGTGGTGTACTATTCTCCCACAGGGGACAGTTGACCGTGGTGTACTATTCTCCCACAGGGGACAGTTGACCGTGGTGTACTATTCTCCCACAGGGGACAGTTCGCCGTGGTGTACTAATACTTACTATTCTCCCACAGGGGACAGTTGGCCGTGGTGTACTATTCTCCCACAGGGGACACTTGACCGTGGTGTACTAATACTTACTATTCTCCCACAGGGGACAGTTGGCCGTGGTGTACTAATACCTACTATTCTCCCACAGGGGACAGTTGGCCGTGGTGTACTAATACCTACTATTCTCCCACAGGGGACAGTTGACCGTGGTGTACTATTCTCCCACAGGGGACAGTTGACCGTGGTGTACTAATACCTACTATTCTCCCACAGGGGACAGTTGACCGTGGTGTACTAATACCTACTATTCTCCCACAGGGACAGTTGACCGTGGTGTACTAATACCTACTATTCTCCCACAGGGGACAGTTGACCGTGGTGTACTATTCTCCCACAGGGGACAGTTGGCCGTGGTGTACTATTCTCCCACAGGGGACAGTTGACCGTGGTGTACTATTCTCCCACAGGGGACAGTTGACCGTGGTGTACTAATACCTACTATTCTCCCACAGGGGACAGTTGACCGTGGTGTACTAATACCTACTATTCTCCCACAGGGGACAGTTGACCGTGGTGTACTATTCTCCCACAGGGGACAGTTGACCGTGGTGTACTAATACCTACTATTCTCCCACAGGGGACAGTTGACCGTGGTGTACTAATACCTACTATTCTCCCACAGGGGACAGTTGACCGTGGTGTACTATTCTCCCACAGGGGACAGTTGACCGTGGTGTACTAATACCTACTATTCTCCCACAGGGGACAGTTGACCGTGGTGTACTAATACCTACTATTCTCCCACAGGGGACAGTTGACCGTGGTGTACTATTCTCCCACAGGGGACAGTTGACCGTGGTGTACTATTCTCCCACAGGGGACAGTTGGCCATGGTGTACTAATACCTACTATTCTCACACAGGGGACAGTTCGCCGTGGTGTACCACTGTCGACACAGGATCACGGGGGAGGAGTTCGCTGCCAAGTTTTCGTCCAGATGGCGTCTGGGCGCTGACTGTACGGCTGACATCCTCCACGAGGTGGCGGTCAGCGCCATCTTGAGGCCATCACAGCGAACCATACACCTGCAAGACGTCTTTAGTACACAAACTGAACTTGTACTGGTCATGGAGTAGTGAGTACCCTCCTGTTGTTGTTGTTGTTGTTGTTGTATTGTAGGTTGTTGTTGTTGTTGTAGTGCCACCTGGTGGTGGTGGTCATGGAGTAGTGAGTACCCCTCTTGTTGTTGTATTGTAGGTTGTTGTTGTTGTATTGTCGTGTTGTGCCCTAAGGCTCCACAGCCTCGCTGGTAATAATGTGATCAACACTCAATAAGGCCACCTGGCCTTCAATACGTGTCTAAGGGTATATAAACTGGGCCTTCAATACGTGTCTAAGGGTATATAAACTGGGCCTTCAATACGTGTCTAAGGGTATATAAACTGGGCCTTCAATACGTGTCTAAGGGTATATAAACTGGGCCTTCAATACGCGTCTAAGGGTATATAAACTTGGCCTTCAATACGCGTCTAAGGGTATATAAACTGGCCTTCAATACGTGTCTAAGGGTATATAAACTGGGCCTTCAATACGCGTCTAAGGGTATATAAACTGGGCCTTCAATACGTGTCTAAGGGTATATAAACTGGGCCTTCAATACGCGTCTAAGGGTATATAAACTTGGCCTTCAATACGCGTCTAAGGGTATATAAACTGGGCCTTCAATACGTGTCTAAGGGTATATAAACTGGGCCTTCAATACGCGTCTAAGGGTATATAAACTTGGCCTTCAATACGCGTCTAAGGGTATATAAACACCATCACTAAAGTAACCAGTTTACTGGACATATCATATAAGGCTCCGGACAACAACAAGACAAGACTAACTTCTCTACAACTGATACTATTTCACATTAACTAACTTTACTTGCAACTCTTTGGAATCATCATGATGTAATGTACTGCACACCCTCTGAACTAGCTCTCACTAGGCTCTATCCTAGTGCAGTGGTCCACTAGCTTCCACTAGGCTCTATCCTAGTGCAGTGGTCCACTAGCTTCCACTAGGCTCTATCCTAGTGCAGTGGTCCACTAGCTCTCACTAGGCTCTATCCTAGTGCAGTGGTCCACTAGCTCTCACTAGGCTCTATCCTAGTGCAGTGGTCCACTAGCTTCCACTAGGCTCTATCCTAGTGCAGTGGTCCACTAGCTCTCACTAGGCTCTATCCTAGTGCAGTGGTCCACTAGCTTCCACTAGGCTCTATCCTAGTGCAGTGATCCACTAGCTCTCACTAGGCTCTATCCTAGTGCAGTGGTCCACTAGCTTCCACTAGGCTCTATCCTAGTGCAGTGGTCCACTAGCTCTCACTAGGCTCTATCCTAGTGCAGTGGTCCACTAGCTTCCACTAGGCTCTATCCTAGTGCAGTGGTCCACTAGCTCTCACTAGGCTCTATCCTAGTGCAATGGTCCACTAGCTCTATCATAGTGCAGTGGTCCACTGGCCCTCACTTGGCTCTATCCTAGTGCAGTGGTCCACTAGCCCTCACTAGGCTCTATCCTAGTGCAGTGGTCCACTAGCTCTATCCTAGTGCAGTGGTCCACTAGCTCCCACTAGGCTCTATCCTAGTGCAGTGGTTCACTAGCTCTCACTAGGCTCTATCCTAGTGCAGTGGTCCACTAGCTCTATCCTAGTGTAGTGGTCCACTAGCTCCCACTAGGCTCTATTCTAGTGCAGTGGTCCACTAGGCTCTATCCTAGTGCAGTGGTCCACTAGCTCTATCCTAGTGCAGTGGTCCACTAGCCCTCACTAGGCTCTATCCTAGTGCAGTGGTCCACTAGCCCTCACTAGGCTCTATCCTAGTGCAGTGGTCCACTAGCCCTCACTAGGCTCTATCCTAGTGCAGTGGTCCACTAGCCCTCACTAGGCTCTATCCTAGTGCAGTGGTCCACTAGCTCTATCCTAGTGCAGTGGTCCACTAGCTCTATCCTAGTACAGTGGTCCACTAGCTCTATCCTAGTGCAGTGGTCCACTAGCTCTATCCTAGTGCAGTGGTCCACTAGCTCTATCCTAGTGCAGTGGTCCACTAGCCCTCACTAGGCTCTATCCTAGTGCAGTGGTCCACTAGTCTCTATCCTAGTGTAGTGGTCCACTAGGCTCTATCCTAGTGCAGTGGTCCACTAGCTCTATCCTAGTGCAGTGGTCCACTAGCTCTCACTAGGCTCTATCCTAGTACAGTGGTCCACTAGCTCTCACTAGGCTCTATACTAGTACAGTGGTCCACTAGCTCTATCCTAGTACAGTGGTCCACTAGCTCTCACTAGGCTCTATACTAGTACAGTGGTCCACTAGCACTATACTAGTACAGTGGTTCACTAGCACTATACTAGTACAGTGGTCCACCAGCTCTATACTAGTAGTGGTCCACTAGGCTCTATACTAGTACAGTGGTCCACTAGGCTCTATACTAGTACAGTGGTCCACTAGCTCTATCCTAGTACAGTGGTCCACTAGCTCTCACTAGGCTCGACTATACTAGTACAGTGTTCCACTAGGCTCTATACTAGTACAGTGGTCCACTAGCACTATACTAGTACAGTGGTCCACTAGCTCTATACCAGTACAGTGGTCCACTAGGCTCTATACTAGTACAGTGGTCCACTAGCACTATACTAGTACAGTGGTCCACTAGCACTATACTAGTACAGTGGTCCACCAGCACTATACTAGTACAGTGGTCCACTAGCTTTATACTAGTACAGTGGTCCACTAGCTCTATACTAGTACAGTGGTCCACTAGCACTATACTAGTACAGTGGTCCACTAGGCTCTATACTAGTACAGTGGATCACTAGCACTATACTAGTACAGTGGTCCACTAGGCTCTATGCTAGTACAGTGGTCCACTAGCACTATACTAGTACAGTGGTCCACTAGCACTATACTAGTACAGTGGTCCACTAGCACTATACTAATACAGTGGTCCACTAGCACTATACTAGTACAGTGGTCCACTAGCTCTATACTAGTACAGTGGTCCACCAGCTCTATACTAGTACAGTGGTCCATTAGGCTCTATACTAGTACAGTGGTCCACTAGGCTCTATACTAGTACAGTGGTCTACTAGGCTCAATACTAATACAGTGGTCCACCAGCACTATACTAGTACAGTGGTCCACTAGCTCTATACTAGTACAGTGGTCCACTAGGCTCTATACTAGTACAGTGGTCCACTAGGCTCTATACTAGTACAGTGGTCCACTAGCACTATACTAGTACAGTGGTTCACTAGCTCTATACTAGTACAGTGGTCCACCAGCTCTATACTAGTACAGTGGTCCACTAGGCTCTATACTAGTACAGTGGTCCACTAGCACTATACTAGTACAGTGGTCCACTAACACTATACTAGTGCAGTGGTCCACTAGCTCTCACTAGGCTCTATACTAGTACAGTGGTCCACTAACACTATACTAGTACAGTGGCCCACTAACACTATACTAGTACAGTGGTCCACTAGCACTATACTAGTACAGTGGTCCACTAGCTCTATACTAGTACAGTGGTCCACTAGCTCTATACTAGTACAGTGGTCCACTAGCACTATACTAGTACAGTGGTTCACTAACACTATACTAGTACAGTGGTCCACTAGCACTATACTAGTACAGTGGTCCACTAGCACTATACTAGTACAGTGGACCACTAACACTATACTAGTACAGTGGTCCACTAACACTATACTAGTACAGTGGTCCGCTAGCACTATACGAGTACAGTGGTCCACTAGGCTCTATACTAGTACAGTGGTCCACTAGGCTCTATACTAGTACAGTGGTCCACTAGGCTCTATACTAGTACAGTGGTCCACTAGCACTATACTAATACAGTGGTCCACTAGCACTATACTAGTACAGTGGTCCACTAGCTCTATACCAGTACAGTGGTCCACTAGCTCTATACTAGTACAGTGGTCCACTAGCACTATACTAGTACAGTGGTCCACTAGGCTCTATACTAGTACAGTGGTCCACTAGCACCATACTAGTACAGTGGTCCACTAGCACAATACTAGTACAGTGGTCCACTAGGCTCTATACTAGTACAGTGGTCCACTAGGCTCTATACTAGTACAGTGGTTCACAAGCACTATACTAGTACAGTGGTCCACTAGCACTATACTAGTACAGTGGTCCACTAGCACTATACTAGTACAGTGGTCTACTAGGCTCTACACTAGTACAGTGGTCCACTAGCACTATACTAGTACAGTGGTCCACTAGGCTCTATACTAGTACAGTGGTCCACTAGCACTATACTAGTACAGTGGTCCACCAGCTCTATACTAGTACAGTGGTTCACTAGGCTCTATACTAGTACAGTGGTCCACCAGCTCTATACTAGTACAGTGGTCCACTAGGCTCTATGCTAGTACAGTGGTCCACCAGCTCTATACTAGTACAGTGGTCCACTAGGTTCTATACTAGTACAGTGGTCCACTAGGCTCTATACTAGTACAGTGGTCCACTAGGCTCTATACTAGTACAGTGGTCCACTAGGCTCTATCCTAGTACAGTGGTCCACTAGCTCTATACTAGTACAGTGGTCCACTAGGGTCTATCCTAGTACAGTGGTCCACTAGCACTATACTAGTACAGTGGTCCACTAGCACTATACTAGTATAGTGGTCCACTAGCTCTATACTAGTACAGTGGTCCACTAGCTCTATACTAGTACAGTGGTCCACTAGCTCTATACTAGTACAGTGGTCCACTAGCTCTATACTAGTACAGTGCTCCACCAGCTCTATACTAGTACAGTGGTCCACTATCTCTATACTAGTACATTGCTCAACCAGCTCTATACCAGTACAGTGGTCCACTAGCTCTATACTAGTACAGTGGTCCACTAGCTCTATACTAGTACAGTGGTCCACTAGCACTATACTAGTACAGTGGTCCACTAGCTCTCACTAGGCTCTATACTAGTACAGTGGTCCACTAGCTCTCACTAGGCTCTATACTAGTACAGTGGTCCACTAGCTCTCACTAGGCTCTATACTAGTACAGTGGTCCACTAGCTCTCACTAGGCTCTATACTAGTACAGTGGTCCACTAGCTCTCACTAGGCTCTATACTAGTA
Source organism: Procambarus virginalis (assembly GCA_020271785.1). Lineage (NCBI taxonomy): Eukaryota > Metazoa > Arthropoda > Malacostraca > Decapoda > Cambaridae > Procambarus > Procambarus virginalis. Next base: position 20,477 of record WNGS01001776.1, read on the forward strand.
CAGTGGTCCACTAGCTCTCACTAGGCTCTATACTAGTACAGTGGTCCACCAGCATTATACTAGTACAGTGGTCCACCAGCTCTATACTAGTACAGTGGTCCACTAGCACTATACTAGTACAGTGGTCCACTAGCACTATACTAGTACAGTGGTCCACTAACACTATACTAGTACAGTGGTCCACTAGCTCTATACTAGTACAGTGGTCCACTAACACTATACTAGTACAGTGGTCCACTAACACTATACTAGTACAGTGGTCCACTAGCACTATACTAGTACAGTGGTCCACTAACACTATACTAGTACAGTGGTCCACTAGCTCTATACTAGTACAGTGGTCCACCAGCACTATACTAGTACAGTGGTCCACTAGCACTATACTAGTACAGTAGTCCACTAGCTCTATACTAGTACAGTGGTCCACTAGCACTATACTAGTACAGTGGTCCACTAGCACTATACTAGTACAGTGGTCCACTAGCACTATACTAGTACAGTGGTCCACTAGCTCTCACTAGGCTCTATACTAGTACAGTGGTCCACTAGCTCTATACTAGTACAGTGGTCCACTAGCACTATACTAGTACAGTGGTCTACTAGCTCTCACTAGGCTCTATACTAGTACAGTGGTCCACTAGCTCTATACTAGTACAGTGGTCCACTAGCACTATACTAGTACAGTGGTCCACTAGCTCTCACTAGGCTCTATACTAGTACAGTGGTCCACTAGCTCTATACTAGTACAGTGGTCCACTAGCTCTCACTAGGCTCTATACTAGTACAGTGGTCCACTAGCACTATACTAGTACAGTGGTCCACTAGCACTATACTAGTACAGTGGTCCACTAGCACTATACTAGTACAGTGGTCCACTAGCACTATACTAGTACAGTGGTCCACTAGCTCTATACTAGTACAGTGGTCCACTAGCACTATACTAGTACAGTGGTCCACTAGCACTATACTAGTACAGTGGTCCACTAGCACTATACTAGTACAGTGGTCCACTAGCACTATACTAGTAGTGGTCCACTAGCACTATACTAGTACAGTGGTCCACTAGCACTATACTAGTACAGTGGCCCACTAGCACTATACTAGTACAGTGGTCCACTAACACTATACTAGTACAGTGGCCCACTAGCACTATACTAGTACAGTGGTCCACTAGCACTATACTAGTACAGTGGCCCACTAGCACTATACTAGTACAGTGGCCCACTAGCACTATACTAGTACAGTGGCCCACTAGCACTATACTAGTACAGTGGCCCACTAGCACTATACTAGTACAGTGGTCCACTAGCACTATACTAGTACAGTGGTCCACTAACACTATACTAGTACAGTGGTCCACTAGCACTATATACTAGTACATTGGTCCACTAACATGCTTCAGATCAATGTATTATACACAATGTGTCACAAAGTGTCACTGGTGTTGTGAGAGGAAACAATATCATCCAGTCACTTAATAATATCCTCAGAAGCCCACCACATAAACCATACAGACAATATCCCCTTCCACCAGACTGAGCCGCTACACAGCAGTAGACTGAGCCGCTACACATCAGTAGACTGAGCCGCTACACAGCAGTAGACTGAGCCGCTACACATCAGTAGACTGAGCCGCTACACATCAGTAGACTGAGCCGCTACACACCTGTAGACTGAGCCGCTACACAGCAGTAGACTGAGCCGCTACACAGCAGTAGACTGAGCCGCTACACAGCAGTAGACTGAGCCGCTACACAGCAGTAGACTGAGCCGCTACACAGCAGTAGACTGAGCCGCTACACATCAGTAGACTGAGCCGCTTCACAGCAGTAGACTGAGCCGCTACACATTAGTAGACTGAGCCGCTACACATCAGTAGACAGAGCCGGTACACATCAGTAGACTGAGCCGCTACACATCAGTAGACTGAGCCGCTACACATCAGTAGACTGAGCCGCTACACATCAGTAGACTGAGCCGCTACACATCAGTAGACTGAGCCGCTACACATCAGTAGACTGAGCCGCTACACAGCAGTAGACTGAGCCGCTACACATCAGTAGACTGAGTCGCTACACATCAGTAGACTGAGCCGCTACACAGCAGTAGACTGAGCCGCTACACAGCAGTAGACTGAGCCGCTACACAGCAGTAGACTGAGCCGCTACACAGCAGTAGACTGAGCCGCTACACAGCAGTAGACTGAGCCGCTACACATCAGTAGACTGAGCCGCTACACATCAGTAGACTGAGCCGCTACACAGCAATAGACTGAGCCGCTACACATCAGTAGACTGAGCCGCTACACATCAGTAGACTGAGCCGCTACACATCAGTAGACTGAGCCGCTACACATCAGTAGACTGAGCCGCTACACATCAGTAGACTGAGCCGCTACACAGCAGTAGACTGAGCCGCTACACATCAGTAGACTGAGCCGCTACACATCAGTAGACTGAGCCGCTACACAGCAGTAGACTGAGCCGCTACACAGCAGTAGACTGAGCCGCTACACAGCAGTAGACTGAGCCGCTACACACCAGTAGACTGAGCCGCTACACATCAGTAGACTGAGCCGCTACACATCAGTAGACTGAGCCGCTACACATTAGTAGACTGAGCCGCTACACATTAGTAGACTGAGCCGCTACACATCAGTAGACTGAGCCGCTACACAGCAATAGACTGAGCCGCTACACATCAGTAGACTGAGCCGCTACACACCAGTAGACTGAGCCGCTACACACCAGTAGACTGAGCCGCTACACATCAGTAGACTGAGCCGCTACACATCAGTAGACTGATCCGCTACACACCAGTAGACTGAGCCGCTACACAGCAGTAGACTGAGCCGCTACACATCAGTAGACTGAGCCGCTACACACCAGTAGACTGAGCCGCTACACATCAGTAGACTGAGCCGCTACACATCAGTAGACTGAGCCGCTACACACCAGTAGACTGAGCCGCTACACATCAGTAGACTGAGCCGCTACACAGCAGTAGACTGAGCCGCTACACAGCAGTAGACTGAGCCGCTACACAGCAGTAGACTGAGCCGCTACACAGCAGTAGACTGAGCCGCTACACATCAGTAGACTGAGCCGCTACACACCAGTAGACTGAGCCGCTACACACCAGTAGACTGAGCCGCTACACAGCAGTAGACTGAGCCGCTACACACCAGTAGACTGAGCCGCTACACATCAATAAAGATACATATTATATGTTACAGGGTCATTAGACCCTACAAAAGCCAGACAGATGGGAGCAGGACGCAGCGCGGCCTCTCGTCTGCGGCGCCCACCGGGCACTGAGCTCACAGGGGCGGGAGACCCCAGAGAGACACTGTAGCCAACTCTGCAAGATGGCCGTCACTACTCTTTCAAATGTCTCTATCCCAGAACATGACATTTACGTACAATAAATCCTTAAACATACTTATAAATAATATAATATGGTACAATATATTTCCCAAGAAAGTAACAACAGCATTTTGTCACACAAAGGAGATAATATATTTATATATACAAAGAGTCAAGAAGGAGTTCATATCTACGAGACTTGGCATCACTGGCTGGACCAGTACGCGGGGGGGGGGGGGGGTGAAAGAGCATTCTAGAACTTTACGGATCAACTCTAATACATCATTATACATTAATACAAGTATAATATATACAACCTAGTACCAAACCTGCCTCTTGGTATATGTTCTCACAAAACAGTATGTCAAGTACTAAGTATGATCAATAGAAAGTGACAATTGGCTAAGTCATTTCTCAGCAAGGAAATAGATGTATCATGATACATACGTATTACTGGCATAATACATCAGGCATATATATGTATACAAGGCGCATAACACTATATAGAGTCGGTTATATACAGTGGTACATAGAATTTATGAATATATACATATAGTCCTATGTCTAAGAGACAGTAGGCTAGGCTACACTGCCGTATGTATACTAAGATATGATCACATCATACACCAGTCATACTTGGTGTATGTGGGGTCATGACAGTGCCACCTGGTGGTGTAGTGAGTACCCTCCTGTTGTTGTTGTTGTATTGTAGTGCCACCTGGTGGTGTAGTGGCGTAGTGAGCACTCTCCTGATGTTGTTGTATTGTAGGTTGTTGTATTGTAGTGCCACCTGGTGCTGTTATGCAATAAAGGTAAATAGTTACATTATATTTTACAGTTGATATATTTACCAAAGACGTCTGCCCCCCCCCCCCCCACAGTTCTGTGGCACACTCCTCGGGCTCACATTACCAGTAATTAAAGCACCATAATATTGACCTTTTCTACACCTTACGAAAACTCCTGACAAGGAGCCAGGTGAGAAGCCCCCAAGACTCCTGACGGTGCAATCACCGCGCCATCAATCATACGTCAGTTCATTAAGGTGAACGAGGTGTGGGCTTTATTATTCATGCTGGCAACATATGTGGGTGGCCTGCTTCAGGTGGCTTGGCCTGATCTGGCTCCAGGGTGGCCCACTGCACGAGGCTTGGCCAGATCTGGCTCCAGGGTGGCCCGCTGCACGAGGCTTGGCCTGATCTGGCTTCAAGGTGGGCAAAGCCAGGGTAGGTTGATATGGAGGGGAAGGTGTTACCCATGCAGCAGGTCCCCATCTCTCCACACTGCTCAAATACTTAATGGAATACTTCACAGAGAAAAGTACAGAATCTGAAAAGAAATTAATCCCAATTGAAAATGTGAGGGAAGACAATGCTAATCTATATTATGCTATAACAGTCACTGTCATGAAGGCAAGCCTGAGGAACACAATGTCATGTGAAAATTACACTTGAGGAAAGTGAGGAGAGCAGAAGAGCCAGGCCTGAGGCTCCGGTGTGCAACAGAGGCGCTGTGTAAACGCTGCAGAACAGCTAAGGCTGTGTCAGGGAGAACCAGTTCACGGAAGAAGACGGAGGTTGTGAACAGAACGGGAGAGGTTGTCGGACAGAGCCGCCCAGATGCTTCAAGTCTGCCGCTCTACCTCAACACTGAGGCGGCTCAAGTCTGCCGCTCTACCTCAACACTGAGGCGGCTCAACAGGTCTAACAATGCCTTCATGAACATCAGTGGCACCAACACCAGACGAATTCTTGCTGTGTTTATTGCAGTGATGTGCTGAACAACTAACCAAGCCACTAACAAGGAGGCTGAACAACTAACCAAGCCACTAACAAGGAGGCTGAACAACTTACCAAGCCACTAACAAGGAGGCTGAACAACTAACCAAGCCACTAACAAGGAGGCTGAACAACTAACCAAGCCACTAACAAGGAGGCTGAACAACTAACCAAGCCACTAACAAGGAGACTGAACAACTTACCAAGCCACTAACAAGGAGACTGAACAACTAACCAAGCCACTAACAAGGAGGCTGAACAACTAACCAAGCCACTAACAAGGAGACTGAACAACTTACCAAGCCACTAACAAGGAGACTGAACAACTAACCAAGCCACTAGGATTAAAATTCTTCAGTTTAGACGGGTAAATTACAAAACATATGGTAAGTACCAATTCTTGCTACTTTTCTGTCCCAATATTATCAAATAAGTCAATATACAACTGATGTTAGCACACCACACATCAACACACCCAACAACAACACAGATATTCGAAGTGTGTGCAACGAATTTCAACCAATTTCAAGCAATTTCAACTTGTGGGAATGATTTGTGACGTGTATCAAGTAATACAAACATTCTGGCTCCCTCACGACTCTAGGTCGTCGTCTACGATGGCGTGTTCTCCGTACGTGACATCCCGGACCATTATCGATCACATCCATTACCTGCTACCACAACACCTTGTTTGGCCGTGGACCCAAAACCTTTTTTTGAGGACTCTGGGGGTGGGGGAACCTTTCCAGTACCACTCTTTGTATTGGTGTGTTAGTGTAGTGGGCCAAGATACAAGCCCTTCTCCCGCCTAATAGGGCTCACCCTACCTCAGTACATTGTCTAGAAACCTCGGTTTCATTTGGTTACGTTTAAGGGGAAGAATGAATCCAGGATTTTGTTATGTTACAAGTTGTGTGGAGGCGGGTCAGGAACGCCGCCTGGGAGGCAAGATGGCCGACACACCCAGGCTCAGGACGGAACGCTTCCAGGCGTAAACAAACCGGAAGCGAGGGGGGCACTTAAATTTCCAGGGGGAAGAGTTGGGTATTGTGTTACGACATTGGCTTGTCCGCCCTGGTGGGGCGCCTGGGCCCAATGAGGACACACAGGCCGTCGCGTTGACGTGAGGACACCGTCCAGAGGGGGGTACTGGGCGCGGAAGGAAGAAGGGGTACTTCTCTTCCGGTGGTTGGTCGGGTCGCGGTACGCACCAATTTGGCTCTCCAGCAAAGGAACGACAGTAGATGGGGACGCTGACAGCTTGGTAGTATCAAGGTCGAATGTTAGTGGATGATGCCGAGGGCCAACTGCCCGGGAAGAATTTAAGGGAAGGTTCTCGGGAAAAGGGGAAACCACAACTGAGTCCTTCGAGCTTGGTCTTTGTTACTTCGAGCCACTCTTGGGGGTTTTGGAAGTGACCTAGAGGACAAAGGGAGGTGGTTGTACCTGTGTCACCGAATTGATGTTTAGCTAACTGTTTTGCTGGAGAGTGGGAACCTGCCAGAGTGTACTGGGCTCCAGGGAAACAGGCGCACTGCCCTCAGGGGCAAAGTCATCCGGTGACACCAATAAGGACAGTGCATGAAAGGGACATTCTGGGACACCCTTCTTGCCGGTCTTTCTACCCAAAGTGGGATTTTTAAGTGTTCCCTGTCAAGCGCAGGAGTGAGGGCTAGGTCCGGGTTGGGCAACACATCTATGTGAGGAGTTGTATCGGGGGACACGGTCGAGGTGATACCTTGGGGCCCTGTGCATTGGACCGGAGTCGTAAAAAGGAACCGCGGGACGCAGGGCACCATTGGCCTTACTCTGTCACATCTGACGGGGGTACAGGGGGCGGAGGTGTGGTGACCCCCCTACCCCTGGTGTGTGGAGCTATGGTTCAACCTCCCCGAGTGTGGTTAGTGGTGCGCACACAGGATCGGGGCACATACAACGCCACCCGCTCACAAGTGCTTATGTACCCTGCTCACAGGCGTGTAGTTCAGTATCTAGCAAGCACAAAAACTATAATTGGAGAAGGGTTCAGGTGCCACCAGGACTTGTAGCCCGAGGAAAGCTTGAGGGGTGTAAAATCCCACGGAGAGAGGGGGGGGCTTTTCCAAAGGGGGAGGGTACAAAGGGGATACAGCTTGTTTGGACAGCACGATTTGATGTGTAATAACAATCTGATGTGTTTTTGGTTTGTCTTGGAGTTCACCAACGAATTAATTGTGATTGGATTCTCTCAGGAAGTGGTGGGACAACAACTTGGCCGAAATTACGACCTAGGGAAAAAAGTAGCCATTTGTCAGTTCCTGGAAGGGCTCGTGTAGTGACCTCACCACATGACGGTGGAAGGGCCACTTTGGCTATCAGGTTTCGAGGTTCGTGGTCGGGATGATTACCTTACATTGTGGTTACCTTGTGGTTGGTTTTGGAGCTAGTGTCACCACAAGGTCCCCGGTACTCGACGACGGTGACCGAGTTAAAAATTTTATTATATATAATTGTTTTTCTTCAGGAAAACTTACCACGTTGGTTTGTGTGTTCGAATTGGCCAAAGCCGCCAGGTTCCGCCCATTTGTTTCTAGTATTATGTTTTTGGTTGGAAGCTTTGCCACCCCCTCCCCCCCCACACACCCTAGTTCTAGTTAGAGTCGAGCGTAAACAAAAAGTCCGTGGCGAAGATGTGACGCCCTATGGGGGCCGGTGGGGTTTCCCTCAGCTGCCTTTAACCTGGGAAGGGGAGGCGGCCGGAGGAGTGCCAGGGTGGAGCTGCTTGTCCTGTCAGGAGCAAGGGTCATGGCTGCCCGCCAGAGGACCCCCCACTCACCCTAAATCCTCTACACACTGTGGTTGCAACCCAGTCTCAAACTCTCGCCGCGCCATTGTCACGAGGCCCGGGCCCAGGGACCAGTACTTTATCTTGACTTGTGAAGAGTTGGTCCACCAGGGCTGTTGCTTTGGAAGCAATGGGTGATTGGTACAGATCCAGTTTTGGTTGAGGGTGAACAAAAACACGTTTCCAAACAGGGAAGAACACGAATAACAATGGATTAATCTCGTGTTTAAATTGAAGGTGCAAGAATGGAAGTAAACGGCCAGCAAAGGGCCTATTGCCCCATTAATTCTTGATCTGCGTCTATGATGGGAGCGGGTAGGTCTTGTGAAAAATAAGAGTGGGTCTAAGGAATAATAGTTTGTGCATTATTGGACTGTTTGATAGCTTTGATGTTTTGACTCCTTGGGGTTGGTTGATGTTGCCTCGCAGATATCAAGCCGGCTTCTATCGCTGTATCTATTGATAGTTTTCTGTGGTTGTGGGTGATAACAGGGCTGCTTCACACGCAGACTTAAGTATGGAATTTACAGGCCTGTGGTTTGAGTCCAGGTATCCTAAAGGCACTGGTGCGTAAGTATCTCCAGTCGAGGGGGACCAACAAATTGAGGTTCAAATTCTGAGACCCGCGACGCCACCAATTAAAACCTGGGTGATGCGCACAAAACCAAGCCCCAGAATAAGCTGCCTGGCCTGGCTCAGCCAACCCAATGGATCCACATGAGAACCGCCACGGAAAGAACCACCCGCACCGACGTAAGGTGGCAGGCGTCTTCCCCACACAATCGCCTTGTTTCGCCAGTTGGCCCGCCTTCCTATTACAACCACACACACCAACCACATACGCTTCTGAGAATGAAAGCCTCGTTCATCTCCTCAAAACACTATTGAACGCGTCTCCCAAAGGTGGTGCTGTTCTTTTTTCCCGGAAGCTGTTATTCGTTACTTGGTGCTTTTTCATCTGGGGGGGACGAAACCCTTCGCTGCCACAAGTGCAACCATCCAAGAGATTGGTTTGCAATTCTTGAGTGCAACCCCACTCGACCCAGGTTAACTCACAAACTGGCAGAGATTATTCGATCCAGGGTAACCTCTGCCTTAAGGTCGTCTTAAATCCCAAGGAATGCTTCTACCGGGTCACTTTCAGTCGGGACTTTCAACAAGGGCCCCTCCCAGTAGACAGACAAACACGTCTGACGCACCCACATTCTCTGGTTTGTTTTACTCGACCGAATGCTTCCCGAGTAGTTTGACTCAGGCGGCCTCGACCAAACCTTATTCATCGGGGACCTTAAATGGTTCACACCCAGAGGTAGCCGGTCCACCGCACGGGTAGGGATATGTTAGTTTGCTATAAGAAGGTGTACCAAAGTGGTGCGTCACCCCCCGGACGAGGCACGCTTAGGTCGTGTGTTTACGTTGGACGACCAGAAGTCTGTCCCCTGTCTCCACGCTCATCACACGAAATTGTGACACGTCCTCGGCAACCCGCGACGGCTGGTCCTATTCTTAATTGGGTCAGCCCACGCCTCCCTAGTAGGGCCAGTCACACAAATCCCAAGCAATTTTCACCCACCTTCGCGGTGGAGCCTCCCCAAGTGTCATGCAAGTGCTTCCGCCAGGTGGTGACAACTGCTTTTCACTCCTGACCTGGATGGGTCAAGCGCAACTTCCCAAGGTCGGGAGTGGCAAGGAGGGC
>WNGS01001776.1:30164-44694 GCA_020271785.1 Procambarus virginalis
AGGGGACAGTTGACCATGGTGTACTATTCTCCCACAGGGGACAGTTGACCATGGTGTACTATTCTCCCACAGGTGACAGTTGACCGTGGTGTACTATTCTCCCACAGGGGACAGTTGACCGTGGTGTACTATTCTCCACAGGGGACAGTTGACCGTGGTGTACTATTCTCCCACAGGGGACAGTTGGCCGTGGTGTACTATTCTCCCACAGGGGGACAGTTGGCCGTGGTGTACTATTCTCCCACAGGGGACAGTTGACCGTGGTGTACTATTCTCCCACAGGGGACAGTTGACCGTGGTGTACTATTCTCCCACAGGGGACAGTTGACCGTGGTGTACTATTCTCCCACAGGGGACAGTTGGCCGTGGTGTACTAATACCTACTATTCCCCCACAGGGGACAGTTGGCCGTGGTGTACTATTCTCCCACAGGGGACAGTTGACCGTGGTGTACTATTCTCCCACAGGGGACAGTTGACCGTGGTGTACTATTCTCCCACAGGTGACAGTTGACCGTGGTGTACTATTCTCCCACAGGGACAGTTGACCGTGGTGTACTATTCTCCCACAGGGGACAGTTGACCGTGGTGTACTATTCTCCCACAGGGGACAGTTGACCGTGGTGTACTATTCTCCCACAGGGGACAGTTGACCGTGGTGTACTATTCTCCCACAGGGGACAGTTGACCGTGGTGTACTATTCTCCCACAGGGGACAGTTGGCCGTGGTGTACTAATACCTACTATTCTCCACAGGGGACAGTTGACCGTGGTGTACTATTCTCCCACAGGGGACAGTTGACCGTGGTGTACTAATACCTACTATTCTCCCACAGGGGACAGTTGACCGTGGTGTACTATTCTCCCACAGGGGACAGTTGGCCGTGGTGTACTATTCTCCCACAGGGGACAGTTGGCCGTGGTGTACTATTCTCCCACAGGGGACAGTTGACCGTGGTGTACTATTCTCCCACAGGGGACAGTTGGCCGTGGTGTACTATTCTCCCACAGGGGACAGTTGACCGTGGTGTACTATTCTCCCACAGGGGACAGTTGACCGTGGTGTACTATTCTCCCACAGGGGACAGTTGACCGTGGTGTACTATTCTCCCACAGGGGACAGTTGGCCGTGGTGTACTATTCTCCCACAGGGGACAGTTGACCGTGGTGTACTATTCTCCCACAGGGGACAGTTGACCGTGGTGTACTATTCTCCCACAGGGGACAGTTGACCGTGGTGTACTATTCTCCCACAGGGGACAGTTGACCGTGGTGTACTAATACCTACTATTCTCCCACAGGGGACAGTTGGCCGTGGTGTACTATTCTCCCACAGGGGACAGTTGGCCGTGGTGTACTATTCTCCCACAGGGGACAGTTGACCGTGGTGTACTATTCTCCCACAGGGGACAGTTGACCGTGGTGTACTATTCTCCCACAGGGGACAGTTGACCGTGGTGTACTATTCTCCCACAGGGGACAGTTGACCGTGGTGTACTATTCTCCCACAGGGGACAGTTGACCGTGGTGTACTATTCTCCCACAGGGGACAGTTGGCCGTGGTGTACTAATACCTACTATTCTCCCACAGGGGACAGTTGACCGTGGTGTACTAATACCTACTATTCTCCCACAGGGGACAGTTGGCCGTGGTGTACTATTCTCCCACAGGGGACAGTTGACCGTGGTGTACTATTCTCCCACAGGGGACAGTTGACCGTGGTGTACTATTCTCCCACAGGGGACAGTTGGCCGTGTACTAATACCTACTATTCTCCCACAGGGGACAGTTGACCGTGGTGTACTATTCTCCCACAGGGGACAGTTGACCGTGGTGTACTATTCTCCCACAGGGGACAGTTGGCCGTGGTGTACTATTCTCCCACAGGGGACAGTTGACCGTGGTGTACTATTCTCCCACAGGTGACAGTTGGCCGTGGTGTACTATTCTCCCACAGGGGACAGTTGACCGTGGTGTACTATTCCCCCACAGGGGACAGTTGACCGTGGTGTACTATTCTCCCACAGGGGACAGTTGGCCGTGGTGTACTATTCTCCCACAGGGGACAGTTGACCGTGGTGTACTATTCTCCCACAGGGGACAGTTGACCGTGGTGTACTAATACCTACTATTCTCCCACAGGGGACAGTTGACCGTGGTGTACTATTCTCCCACAGGGGACAGTTGGCCGTGGTGTACTAATACCTACTATTCTCCCACAGGGGACAGTTGACCGTGGTGTACTATTCTCCCACAGGGGACAGTTGACCGTGGTGTACTATTCCCCCACAGGGGACAGTTGGCCGTGGTGTACTATTCTCCCACAGGGGACAGTTGACCGTGGTGTACTATTCTCCCACAGGTGACAGTTGACCGTGGTGTACTATTCTCCCACAGGGGACAGTTGGCCGTGGTGTACTATTCTCCCACAGGGGACAGTTGACCGTGGTGTACTATTCTCCCACAGGGGACAGTTGACCGTGGTGTACTATTCTCCCACAGGGGACAGTTGACCGTGGTGTACTATTCTCCCACAGGGGACAGTTGGCCGTGGTGTACTATTCTCCCACAGGGACAGTTGACCGTGGTGTACTATTCTCCCACAGGGGACAGTTGGCCGTGGTGTACTAATACCTACTATTCTCCCACAGGGGACAGTTGACCGTGGTGTACTATTCTCCCACAGGGGACAGTTGACCGTGGTGTACTATTCTCCCACAGGGGACAGTTGACCGTGGTGTACTATTCTCCCACAGGGGACAGTTGGCCGTGGTGTACTAATACCTACTATTCTCCCACAGGGGACAGTTGACCGTGGTGTACTATTCTCCCACAGGGGACAGTTGACCGTGGTGTACTATTCTCCCACAGGGGACAGTTGGCCGTGGTGTACTAATACCTACTATTCTCCCACAGGGGACAGTTGACCGTGGTGTACTATTCTCCCACAGGGGACAGTTGACCGTGGTGTACTATTCTCCCACAGGGGACAGTTGGCCGTGGTGTACTATTCTCCCACAGGGGACAGTTGACCGTGGTGTACTATTCTCCCACAGGGGACAGTTGGCCGTGGTGTACTATTCTCCCACAGGGGACAGTTGACCGTGGTGTACTATTCTCCCACAGGGGACAGTTGACCGTGGTGTACTATTCTCCCACAGGGGACAGTTGACCGTGGTGTACTAATACCTACTATTCTCCCACAGGGGACAGTTGACCGTGGTGTACTAATACCTACTATTCTCCCACAGGGGACAGTTCGCCGTGGTGTACTATTCTCCCACAGGGGACAGTTGACCGTGGTGTACTATTCTCCCACAGGGGACAGTTGACCGTGGTGTACTATTCTCCCACAGGGGACAGTTGACCGTGGTGTACTATTCTCCCACAGGGGACAGTTGACCGTGGTGTACTAATACCTACTATTCTCCCACAGGGGACAGTTGACCGTGGTGTACTAATACCTACTATTCTCCCACAGGGGACAGTTGACCGTGGTGTACTAATACCTACTATTCTCCCACAGGGGACAGTTCGCCGTGGTGTACTAATACCTACTATTCTCCCACAGGGGACAGTTGACCGTGGTGTACTAATACCTACTATTCTCCCACAGGGGACAGTTCGCCGTGGTGTACTAATACCTACTATTCTCCCACAGGGACAGTTGACCGTGGTGTACTAATACCTACTATTCTCCCACAGGGGACAGTTGACCATGGTGTACTATTCTCCCACAGGGGACAGTTGACCGTGGTGTACTAATACCTACTATTCTCCCACAGGGGACAGTTGACCGTGGTGTACTAATACCTACTATTCTCCCACAGGGGACAGTTGGCCGTGGTGTACTAATACCTACTATTCTCCCACAGGGGACAGTTGGCCGTGGTGTACTAATACCAACTATTCTCCCACAGGGGACAGTTGACCGTGGTGTACTAATACCTACTATTCTCCCACAGGGGACAGTTGGCCGTGGTGTACTAATACCTACTATTCTCCCACAGGGGACAGTTGGCCGTGGTGTACTAATACCAACTATTCTCCCACAGGGGACAGTTGACCGTGGTGTACTAATACCTACTATTCTCCCACAGGGGACAGTTGGCCGTGGTGTACTAATACCTACTATTCTCCCACAGGGGACAGTTCGCCGTGGTGTACTATTCTCCCACAGGGGACAGTTGACCGTGGTGTACTAATACCTACTATTCTCCCACAGGGGACAGTTGACCGTGGTGTACTATTCTCCCACAGGGGACAGTTGGCCATGGTGTACTATTCTCCCACAGGGGACAGTTGGCCGTGGTGTACTAATACCTACTATTCTCCCACAGGGGACAGTTGGCCGTGGTGTACTAATACCTACTATTCTCCCACAGGGGACAGTTGGCCGTGGTGTACTAATACCTACTATTCTCCCACAGGGGACAGTTCGCCGTGGTGTACCACTGTCGACACAGGATCACGGGGGAGGAGTTCGCTGCCAAGTTTTCGTCCAGATGGCGTCTGGGCGCTGACTGTACGGCTGACATCCTCCACGAGGTGGCGGTCAGCGCCATCTTGAGGCCATCACAGCGAACCATACACCTGCAAGACGTCTTTAGTACACAAACTGAACTTGTACTGGTCATGGAGTAGTGAGTACCCTCCTGTTGTTGTTGTTGTTGTTGTTGTTGTATTGTAGGTTGTTGTTGTTGTTGTAGTGCCACCTGGTGGTGGTGGTCAGGAGTAGTGAGTACCCCTCTTGTTGTTGTATTGTAGGTTGTTGTTGTTGTATTGTCGTGTTGTGCCCTAAGGCTCCACAGCCTCGCTGGTAATAATGTGATCAACACTCAATAAGGCCACTTGGCCTTCAATACGTGTCTAAGGGTATATAAACTTGGCCTTCAATACGTGTCTAAGGGTATATAAACTTGGCCTTCAATACGTGTCTAAGGGTATATAAACTTGGCCTTCAATACGTGTCTAAGGGTATATAAACTTGGCCTTCAATACGTGTTTAAGGGTATATAAACTTGGCCTTCAATACGTGTCTAAGGGTATATAAACTGGGCCTTCAATACGTGTTTAAGGGTATATAAACTTGGCCTTCAATACGTGTCTAAGGGTATATAAACTTGGCCTTCAATACGTGTTTAAGGGTATATAAACTTGGCCTTCAATACGTGTCTAAGGGTATATAAACTGGGCCTTCAATACGTGTCTAAGGGTATATAAACTGGGCCTTCAATACGTGTTAAGGGTATATAAACTTGGCCTTCAATACGTGTCTAAGGGTATATAAACTTGGCCTTCAATACGTGTCTAAGGGTATATAAACTGGGCCTTCAATACGTGTCTAAGGGTATATAAACCTGGCCTTCAATACGTGTCTAAGGGTATATAAACTTGGCCTTCAATACGTGTCTAAGGGTATATAAACTTGGCCTTCAATACGTGTCTAAGGGTATATAAACTTGGCCTTCAATACGTGTCTAAGGGTATATAAACTGGGCCTTCAATACGCGTCTAAGGGTATATAAACTGGCCTTCAATACGCGTCTAAGGGTATATAAACTGGGCCTTCAATACGTGTCTAAGGGTATATAAACTTGGCCTTCAATACGTGTCTAAGGGTATATAAACTGGGCCTTCAATACGCGTCTAAGGGTATATAAACTGGGCCTTCAATACGTGTCTAAGGGTATATAAACTTGGCCTTCAATACGTGTCTAAGGGTATATAAACTGGGCCTTCAATACGTGTCTAAGGGTATATAAACTTGGCCTTCAATACGTGTCTAAGGGTATATAAACTTGGCCTTCAATACGCGTCTAAGGGTATATAAACTGGGCCTTCAATACGTGTCTAAGGGTATATAAACTGGGCCTTCAATACGCGTCTAAGGGTATATAAACTGGGCCTTCAATACGCGTCTAAGGGTATATAAACTGGGCCTTCAATACGCATCTAAGGGTATATAAACACCATCACTAAAAGTAACCAGTTTACTGGACATATCAAATAAGGCTCCAGACAACAACAAGACAAGACTAACTTCTCTACAACTGATACTATTTCACATTAACTAACTTTACTTGCAACTCTTCAGAATCATCATGATGTAATGTACTGCACACCCTCTGAACTAGCTCTCACTAGGCTCTATCCTAGTGCAGTGGTCCACTAGCTCTCACTAGGCTCTATCCTAGTGCAGTGGTCCACTAGCTCTCACTAGCTCTATCCTAGTGCAGTGGTCCACTAGCCCTCACTAGGCTCTATCCTAGTGCAGTGGTCCACTAGCTTCCACTAGGCTGTATCCTAGTGCAGTGGTCCACTAGCCCTCACTAGGCTCTATCCTAGTGCAGTGGTCCACTAGCTTCCACTAGGCTCTATCCTAGCAGTGGTCCACTAGCTTCCACTAGGCTCTATCCTAGTGCAGTGGTCCACTAGCTCTCACTAGGCTCTATCCTAGTGCAGTGGTCCACTAGCTTCCACTAGGCTCTATCCTAGTGCAGTGGTCCACTAGCTTCCACTAGGCTCTATCCTAGTGCAGTGGTCCACTAGCTCTCACTAGGCTCTATCCTAGTGCAGTGGTCCACTAGCCCTCACTAGGCTCATCCTAGTGCAGTGGTCCACTAGCTTCCACTAGGCTGTATCCTAGTGCAGTGGTCCACTAGCTTCCACTAGGCTCTATCCTAGTGCAGTGGTCCACTAGCTCCACTAGGCTCTATCCTAGTGCAGTGGTCCACTAGCTCTCACTAGGCTCTATCCTAGTGCAGTGGTCCACTAGCTTCCACTAGGCTCTATCCTAGTGCAGTAGTCCACTAGCCCTCACTAGGCTCTATCCTAGTGCAGTGGTCCACTAGCCCTCACTAGGCTCTATCCTAGTGCAGTGGTCCACTAGCTCTATCCTAGTGCAGTGGTCCACTAGCCCTCACTAGGCTCTATCCTAGTGCAGTGGTCCACTAGCCCTCACTAGGCTCTATCCTAGTGCAGTGGTCCACTAGCCCTCACTAGGCTCTATCCTAGTGCAGTGGTCCACTAGCTCTATCCTAGTGCAGTGGTCACTAGCTCCCACTAGGCTCTATTCTAGTGCAGTGGTCCACTAGGCTCTATCCTAGTGCAGTGGTCCACTAGCTCTATCCTAGTGCAGTGGTCCACTAGCCCTCACTAGGCTCTATCCTAGTGCAGTGGTCCACTAGCCCTCACTGGGCTCTATCCTAGTGCAGTGGTCCACTAGCTCTATCCTAGTGCAGTGGTCCACTAGCTCTATCCTAGTACAGTGGTCCACTAGCTCTATCCTAGTACAGTGGTCCACTAGCTCTATCCTAGTGCAGTGGTCCACTAGCTCTATCCTAGTGCAGTGGTCCACTAGCCCTCACTAGGCTCTATCCTAGTGCAGTGGTCCACTAGGCTCTATCCTAGTGCAGTGGTCCACTAGCTCTATCCTAGTGCAGTGGTCCACTAGCTCTCACTAGGCTCTATCCTAGTACAGTGGTCCACTAGCTCTCACTAGGCTCTATACTAGTACAGTGGTCCACTAGCTCTATCCTAGTACAGTGGTCCACTAGCTCTCACTAGGTTCTATACTAGTACAGTGGTCCACTAGGCTCTATACTAGTACAGTGGTCCACTAGCACTATACTAGTACAGTGGTCCACTAGCACTATACTAGTACAGTGGTCCACTAGCACTATACTAGTACAGTGGTCCACTAGCTCTATACTAGTACAGTGGTCCACTAGGCTCTATACTAGTACAGTGGTCCACTAGCACTATACTAGTACAGTGGTCCACTAGCTCTATACTAGTACAGTGGTCCACTAGGCTCTATACTAGTACAGTGGTCCACTAGCACTATACTAGTACAGTGGTCCACTAGCTCTATACTAGTACAGTGGTCCACTAGGCTCTATACTAGTACAGTGGTCCACTAGGCTCTATACTAGTACAGTGGTCCACTAGCACTATACTAGTACAGTGGTCCACTAGCACTATACTAGTACAGTGGTCCACTAGCTCTATACTAGTACAGTGGTCCACTAGCTCTATACTAGTACAGTGGTCCACTAGCTCTATACTAGTACAGTGGTCCACTAGGCTCTATACTAGTACAGTGGTCCACTAGCACTATACTAGTACAGTGGTCCACTAGCACTATACTAGTACAGTGGTCCACTAGCTCTCACTAGGCTCTATACTAGTACAGTGGTCCACTAGCACTATATACTAGTACAGTGGTCCACTAGCACTATACTAGTACAGTGGTCCACTAGCACTATACTAGTACAGTGGTCCACTAGCACTATACTAGTACAGTGGTCCACTAGCACTATACTAGTACAGTGGTCCACTAACACTATACTAGTACAGTGGTCCACTAACACTATACTAGTACAGTGGTCCACTAGCACTATACTAGTACAGTGGTCCACTAGCACTATACTAGTTTCAGCGGTCCACTAACACTATACTAGTACAGTGGTCCACTAGCACTATACTAGTACAGTGGTCCACTAGCTCTCACTAGGTTCTATACTAGCACAGTGGTCCACTAGGCTATACTAGTACAGTGGTCCACCAGCTCTATACTAGTACAGTGGTCCACTAACACTATACTAGTACAGTGGTCCACTAGGCTCTATACTAATACAGTGGTCCACCAGCACTATACTAGTACAGTGGTCCACCAGCTCTATACTAGTACAGTGGTCCACTAACACTATACTAGTACAGTGGTCCACTAGGCTCTATACTAATAGTGGTCCACCAGCACTATACTAGTACAGTGGTCCACTAGCACTATACTAGTACAGTGGTCCACCAGCACTATACTAGTACAGTGGTCCACTAGCACTATACTAGTACAGTGGTCCACTAGGCTCTATACTAGTACAGTGGTCCACTAGCACTATACTAGTACAGTGGTCCACTAGCACTATACTAGTACAGTGGTCCACTAGCTCTATACTAGTACAGTGGTCCACTAGCACTATACTAGTACAGTGGTCCACTAGCACTATACTAGTACAGTGGTCCACTAGCACTATACTAGTACAGTGGTCCACTAGCACTATATTAGTACAGTGGTCCACTAGCTCTATACTAGTACAGTGGTCCACTAGCACTATACTAGTACAGTGGTCCACTAGCACTATACTAGTACAGTGGTCCACTAGGCTCTATACTAGTACAGTGGTCCACTAGGCTCTATACTAGTACAGTGGTCCACTAGCACTATACTAGTACAGTGGTCCACTAGCTCTATACTAGTACAGTGGTCCACTAGCTCTATACTAGTACAGTGGTCCACTAGCACTATACTAGTACAGTGGTCCACTAGGCTCTATACTAGTACAGTGGTCCACTAGCACCATACTAGTACAGTGGTCCACTAGCACCATACTAGTACAGTGGTCCACTAGCACTATACTAGTACAGTGGTCCACTAGGCTCTATACTAGTACAGTGGTTCACTAGCACTATACTAGTACAGTGGTCCACTAGCACTATACTAGTACAGTGGTCCACTAGCACTATACTAGTACAGTGGTCCACTAGGCTCTACACTAGTACAGTGGTCCACTAGCACTATACTAGTACAGTGGTCCACTAGGCTCTATACTAGTACAGTGGTCCACTAGCACTATACTAGTACAGTGGTCCACCAGCTCTATACTAGTACAGTGGTTCACTAGGCTCTATACTAGTACAGTGGTCCACCAGCTCTATACTAGTACAGTGGTCCACTAGGCTCTATGCTAGTACAGTGGTCCACCAGCTCTATACTAGTACAGTGGTCCACTAGGTTCTATACTAGTACAGTGGTCCACTAGGCTCTATACTAGTACAGTGGTCCACTAGGCTCTATACTAGTACAGTGGTCCACTAGGCTCTATCCTAGTACAGTGGTCCACTAGCTCTATACTAGTACAGTGGTCCACTAGCTCTATACTAGTACAGTGGTCCACTAGCTCTATACTAGTACAGTGGTCCACTAGCACTATACTAGTACAGTGGTCCACTAGCTCTATACTAGTACAGTGGTCCACTAGCTCTATACTAGTACAGTGGTCCACTAGCTCTATACTAGTACAGTGGTCCACTAGCTCTATACTAGTACAGTGCTCAACCAGCTCTATACTAGTACAGTGGTCCACTAGCTCTATACTAGTACAGTGGTCCACTAGCTCTATACTAGTACAGTGGTCCACTAGCACTATACTAGTCCAGTGGTCCACTAGCTCTCACTAGGAGCCGCTACACACCAGTAGACTGAGCCGCTACACATCAGTAGACTGAGCCGCTACACAGCAGTAGACTGAGCCGCTACACATCAGTAGACTGAGCCGCTACACAGCAGTAGACTGAGCCGCTACACATCAGTAGACTGAGCCGCTACACAGCAGTAGACTGAGCCGCTACACAGCAGTAGACTGAGCCGCTACACAGCAGTAGACTGAGCCGCTACACATCAGTAGACTGAGCCGCTACACATCAGTAGACTGAGCCGCTACACACCAGTAGACTGAGCCGCTACACAGCAGTAGACTGAGCCGCTACACAGCAGTAGACTGACTGAGCCGCTACACATCAGTAGACTGAGCCGCTACACAGCAGTAGACTGAGCCGCTACACAGCAGTAGACTGAGCCGCTACACATCAATAAAGATACATATTATATGTTACAGGGTCATTAGAGCCTACAAAAGCCAGACAGATGGGAGCAGGACGCAGCGCGGCCTCTCGTCTGCGGCGCCCACCGGGCACTGAGCTCACAGGGGGCGGGAGACCCCAGAGAGACACTGTAGCCAACTCTGCAAGATGGCCGTCACTACTCTTTCAAATATCTCTATCTCAGAACATGACATTTACGTACAATAAATCCTTAAACATACTTATAAATAATATAATATGGTGCAATATATTTCCCAAGAAAGTAACAAAAGCATTTTGTCACACAAAGGAGATAATATATTTATATATACAAAGAGTCAAGAAGGAGTTCATATCTACGAGACTTGGCATCACTGGCTGGACCAGTACGCGGGGGGGGGGGGGGGGGTGAAAGACCATTCTAGAACTTTACGGATCAACTCTAATACATCATTATACATTAATACAAGTATAATATACAACCTAGCACCAAACCTGCCTCTTGGTATATGTTCTCACAAAGCAGTATGTCAAGTACTAAGTATGATCAATAGAAAGTGACAATGGCTAAGTCATTTCTCAGCAAGGAAATAGATGTATCATGATACATACGTATTACTGGCATAATACATCAGGCATATATATGTATACAGGCGCATAACACTATATAGAGTCGGTTATATACAATGGTACATAGAATTTATGAATATATACATACAGTCCTATGTCTAAGAGACAGTAGGCTAGGCTACACTGTTGTATGTATACTAGGGTATGACCATATCATACACCAGTCATACTGGTGTATGTGGGGTCATGACAGTGCCACCTGTGTGTAGTGAGTACCCTCCTGTTGTTGTTGTATGTAGGTTGTTGTTGTTGTGTAGTGCCACCTGGTGGTGTAGTGAGTACCCTCCTGTTGTTGTTGTTGTATTGTAGTGCCACCTGGTGGTGTAGTGGCGTAGTGAGCACTCTCCTGATGTTGTTGTATTGTAGGTTGTTGTATTGTAGTGCCACCTGGTGCTGTTATGCAATAAAGGTAAATAGTTACATTATATTTTACAGTTGATATATTTACCAAAGACGTCTGTCCCCCCCCCACAGTTCTGTGGCACACTCCTCGGGCTCACATTACCAATAATTAAAGCACCATAATATTCACCTTTTCTACACCTTACGAAAACTCCTGACAAGGAGCCAGGTGAGAAGCCCCCAAGACTCCTGACGGTGCAATCACCGCGCCATCAATCATACGTCAGTTCATTAAGGTGAACGAGGTGTGGGCTTTATTATTCATGCTGGCAACATACGTGGGTGGCCTGCTTCAGGTGGCTTGGCCAGATCTGGCTCCAGGGTGGCCCGCTGCACGAGGCTTGGCCTGATCTGGCTTCAAGGTGGGCAAAGCCAGGGTAGGTTGATATGGAGGGGAAGGTGTTACCCATGCAGCAGGTCCCCGTCTCTCCACACTGCTCAAATACTTAATGGAATACTTCACAGAGAAAAGTACAGAATCTGAAAAGAAATTAATCCCAATTGAAAATGTGAGGGAAGACAATGCTAATCTATATTATGCTATAACAGTCACTGTCATGAAGGCAAGCCTGAGGAACACAATGTCATGTGAAAATTACACTTGAGGAAAGTGAGGAGAGCAGAAGAGCCAGGCCTGAGGCTCCGGTGTGCCACAGAGGCGCTGTGTAAACGCTGAAGAACAGCTAAGGCTGTGTCAGGGAGAACCAGTTCACGGAAGAAGACGGAGGTTGTGAACAGAACGGGAGAGGTTGTCGGACAGAGCGGCCCAGATTCTTCAAGTCTGCCGCTCTACCTCAACACTGAGGCGGCTCAAGTCTGCCGCTCTACCTCAACACTGAGGCGGCTCAACAGGTCTAACAGTGCCTTCATGAACATCAGTGGCACCAACACCAGACGAATTCTTGCTGTGTTTATTGCAGTGATGTGCTGAACAACTAACCAAGCCACTAACAAGGAGACTGAACAACTTACCAAGCCACTAACAAGGAGACTGAACAACTAACCAAGCCACTAGGATTAAAACTCTTCAGTTTAGACGGGTGAATTACAAAACATATGGTAAAGTACCAATTCTTGCTACTTTTCTGTCCTAATATTATCAAATAAGTCAATATACAACTGATGTTAGCACACCACACATCAACACACCCAACAACAACACAGATATTCGAAGTGTCTGCAACGAATTTCAACCAATTTCAACTTGTGGGAATGATTTGTGACGTGTATCAAGTAATACAAACATTCTGGCTCCCTCACGACTCTTGGTCGTCGTCTAAGATGGCAGTGTTCTCCGTCGTTGACATCCCGACCTTACACACCTGGTTACACACCTGGTTACACACCTTGTTTGGCCGTGGACCCAAAACCTTTTTTTGAGGACTCTGGGACCTTCCGTCCCACTCTTTGTAGTGGTGTGTAGTGTAGTGGCAAGATACACTCCCTCTCCCGCCTATAGTCACCCTACCTCCAGTACATTGTCTAGAAACCTCGGTTTCATTTGGTTACGTTTAAGGGGAAGAATGAATCCAGGATTATGTTATGTTACAAGTTGTGTGGAGGCGGGTCAGGAACGCCGCCTGGGAGGCAAGATGGCCGACACACCCAGGCTCAGGACGGAACGCTTCCAGGCGTAAACAAACCGGAAGCGAGGACACTAAATTTCCAGGAAGATTGGTATTGTGATTGGCTGGTCGCCGGGGGCGCGGCCAATGAGAACACGCCGTCGCGTGACGTGAGGACACCGCCAGAGACTTGGGCGCGGAAGGTAAGAAGCGTGACTTCTCTCCCGGTGCCACAGAGGTCGGGCGCGGACGCACCATTTGTCTCTCTAGCAAGACGCCAGTAGAGGTGGACGCCCAAGCTGGTAGTAATCAAGGTCGAAGGTAGTGGAGATGCCGAGCAACTGCCCGGGAAGAATTCAGGAGTGCTCGGGAAGACGAACCGAGTCCTCGAGCTGAGTCTTTGTACTTCGAGCCACTCTTGGGGGTTTGGAGTGACCTGAGACAAATGGAGGTGGTCCTGGTCAATGATCTGCTAGTTTGCGAGAGGGACCTGGCAGAGTGTAGCCTCCAGGAACAGCGCCCTGCCACGTGGAAGTCATCGGTAGATCAATAAGCCAGTGCATGAGAGCATCTGGGACCCTCTTGCCGGCTCTACCACTGGGATTTTAAGTTCCCCTGTCAGCGGCAGAGTGAGGCGGCCGGGTTGGCAACCATCTTCTTGAGGTTATCTTGAGATGATTTCGGGACTTTTAGTGTCCCCGCGGCCCGGTCCTCAACCAGACCTCCACCCCCAGGAAGCAGCCCGTGACAGCTGACTAACACCCAGGTACCTATTTTACTGCTAGGTAACAGGGGGCATAGGGTGAAAGAAACTCTGCCCATTGTTTCTCGCCATCGCCTGGGATCGAACCCAGGACTACAGGATCACAAGTCCAGCGTGCTGTCCGCTCGACCGACCGGCACCCACCATTGTGAAAGTTGTATCGTGGGGACACGGTCGAGGATACTGGGCTCTGGCATTGACGGTCGTGAAGAGACCGCGACGCAGAGCACCATTGGCCTTACTCCGTCCCTGACGGGGTACAGGGCTGGGGTGTGTGACCCCCCCCCCTGTGTGTGACTTGGTCACCTCACTGTGATAGTGGCGCCACAGGAGGGCACAACGCCACGCCACACAGGCTAGACCTGCTCCAGCGTGTAGTCCGTATCTAGTCAAGCACAAAACTAAATTGGAGAAGGTTCAATGGTGTGCCACCAGACTTGTACCCGAGCTGAGGGGTATAAACTACAAGGAGAGAGACTGTTCCAAGGGAAACAAAGGGATACAGCTTGTTTGACAGCAATTGATG
>WNGS01001777.1:60786-72971 GCA_020271785.1 Procambarus virginalis
ACGATTTACTATAAAACCAAGAAAACTGCCAACCTACTCATGAGAAACTCTCCAGACACAAAGCAGAACGCTTTGAAAGAGACCAATGACGTCTATGCCTTCAAATGCCCACTTGGGGACTGTAAGCCTCAAAAAACTCAGTATATAGGCAAGACAACAACATCTCTTTCCAGGCGATTAACGATGCATAAGCAACAGGGCTCTATCAAGGAACATATAATCTCTTTCCACAACCAGACCATCACCAGAGAAGTCTTAACAAAAAACACGGAAATAATCGATAGATACAGCGATAGCAGGCGGCTAGATATCTGCGAGGCACTACACATTAAGAAGTCAACACCAGCAATCAACAGCCAATTAATGCACAATTATATTCTACCCACTTCAAGACTCCGCTCCAATATAGAAGCATCAAAAAATATGGGCCAATAGGACCTCTGCAGTTACTTCTATTCTTCCCTTTAGCTTATACCCATTGTTTCGTGTTCTGTGTTGTGTTGAAAGTTTGTTTTCACCTCATCCAAAACCATTGTAACATGTCACCTCACCCAAATGCAGGTATGAAAAAGAAAGTCAAAGCTGTTTAAACTCTGTTCTGTTATAGTTGTTGTGTGTGTGTAAACTAAAGTCTTTGAAAATGTAATAAGTTTTACGAAACGCGCTCAAGTGTTGTGTCAGACTAGAAATATAAATGAACTTTGGAGAATTGATTTTTCAGTTACCTTCAACAGTGAAAAAGAATATAAGAAATATTGAGAAAATTCGTGTTAGAATTCTTAATCTTACTTTTTCGGTCACATATATATATATATATATATATATATATATATATATATATATATATATATATATATATATTTTGTCCCCATTGCTTCTGAGACACTCGGCGCCTGGGGTAAAAGTGCTACCAGTTTTTTGAAGGAACTGGGTTCTAGGCTCATTGAAACAACAAGGGACCCTAGAGCTGCCAGCTTTCTTTTCCAGCGCCTCAGCGTGGCGATACAGAGGGGAAATGCGCACTGCATCCAGGGTTCCTGCCCGCCATCTGAGGAGCTGGAGGAACTCGACAACCTATGATAACCATCTTTGTAACCTATATGTAACTCCTTTTTGTAACACAGTTCAAATAAAGCAATATATATGTGTACATACAAAAGAATGGGGGTGGTAGGAGAAGAAAATATTAGTGTTCAGTGAGAAACCACAAGGTCTCCTCTGAATACGTTTTATTTTCTTCTCCGAGGCTATGGGTCCCCACATTGGCACCAGAGGTGGTACCCTCACAAACTTTAAAAAAAAAAAAAAAAAAAAAAAAAAAATATATATATATATATATATATATATATATATATATATATATATATATATATATATATATATATATATATATATATATATATATATATATTAACAAACAGATCGCTTCCCCATATGAATCTTCTCAATATTTCTTACGTTCTTCTTCACTGTCGAGGGAAATTGCTTAATTAACTCTCCAAAATTTATTCTTTATTTCTGGTCCGACGCCTGAAGGTGTTTCAAAATGCTTATTACATTTTCAAAGACTTAGTTTACATGGAATATATGTAGGGTTCACTACTGTCCACAGCAAGGGTAAGGTGTAACCGAACACTTAGTGGATTGATATGGGGTTCAACACCTACCACAGAATGGGGGCCATGGCTGCTCTTAGTATGGGTATGGGTCAACTATTGCCCATACGAGGGTATGGGCTCAACTATTGTCCAAAGAATGAGTATTGGGTCCACTACTAATCATGGGATAGTTATGGGATCCACTACCACCCATGGGACAGACAGAAGATACACAGCAACCCATTGGTCAGATAGAAGATCCACTGCCACCCATGGGAGAGATAGAAGCTCCACTGCCACCCATGGGACAGATAGAAGCTCCACTGCCACCCATGGGACAGATAGACAGAAGCTCCACTGCCACAAATGGGACAGACAGAAGCTCCAGTGCGACCCATTAGACAGACAGACAAACGTTCCACTGCCACCAATGGGACAAACAGAAGCTCCACTGCCACCCATGGGACAGACAGACAGAAGCTCCACTGCCACCAATGGGACAGACAGAAGCTCCACTGCCACCAATGGGACAGACAGACAGAAGCTCCACTGCCACCAACGGGACAGACAGAAGCTCCACTGCCACCAATGGGACAGACAGACAGAAGCTCCACTGCCACCAATGGGACAGACAGAAGCTCCACTGCCACCAATGGGACAGACAGAAGCTCCACTGCCACCAACGGGACAGATAGAAGCTCCACTGCCACCCATGGGACAGACAGACAGAAGCTCCAATGCCACCAATGGGACAGACAGAAGCTCCACTGCCTCCAATGGGACAGACAGACAAAAGCTCCACTGCCACCAACGGGACAGACAGAAGCTCCACTGCCACCAATGGGACAGACAGACAGAAGCTCCACTGCCACCAATGGGACAGACAGAAGCTCCACTGCCACCAATGGGACAGACAGAAGCTCCACTGCCATCCATGGGACAGACAGACAGACAGAAGCTCCACTGCCACCAATGGGACAGACAGAAGCTCCACTGCCATCCATGGGACAGACAGACAGAAGCTCCACTGCCACCAATGGGACAGACAGAAGCTCCACTGTCATCCATGGGACAGACAGACAGAAGCTCCACTGCAACCAATGGGACAGACAGAAGCTCCACTGCAACCAATGGGACAGACAGCAGCTCCACTGCAACCTATGGGGGCAGACAGAAGCTTCACTGCCACCAATGGGACAGATTGACAGAAGCTCCACGGCCACCCATGGGACAGACAGAAGCTCCACTGCCGCCCATTAAACAGACAGAAACTCCACTGCGACCCATTAGACAGACAGACAGAAGCTCCACTGCAACCCATGGGACAGACAGAAGCTCCACTGCCACCCATGGGACAGACAGAAGCTCCACTGCCACCCATGGGACAGACAGAAGCTCCATTGCCACCAAGAGGATAGACAGAATCTCTTTGTGCCAGCAATGGTACAGACAGAAAATGCAATGGCACCAATGGGACAGACAGAAGCTGATCCACTGCCTCCAGTGGGACAGACAGAAGCTCCACTGCAACCAACAGGATAGACAGAAGCTCCACTGCCACCCATGTGACAGACAAAAGATGATGGGATAACCAATGGGACAGACAATAAATCTGAAGCGCTGTCCACTCAGTAGTCAGGCCCCCAGGTCAGGTGGTGGTTGATTGTGGTTACTGGTTGTTGATGACCGTTGACCTTAGTTAGAAGGGTAGTGGTGGTTGATTGTTGTTACGTGTGGTTGATGATTGACAGTAGATGGAATGGGAAGCGGTGTTGATTGTGGTTCTTGTGGTTGCTATGGATTTTCAGTAGTTGGTAGGAGTTCTGGTTGATTGTGGTTACTAGTGGTTGATGATGGTTGGCAGTAGTTGGTCGAGAGAATAGTAGTTGATTTTGGTTACTGGTGGTTGACAATAGTTCGTTGGGAAACTGTAGCTGATGATAGTCGACAATAGGTTGATGGGGGTGTGGTGGTTTATGATGGTTGTCAGTGGCTGGTGATGGTAGTTATTGCTGATTGTGGTTGGATGATTGTGGTTACAGGTGGTTGATGATGGTTGAGAGTAATTTGAAGGGGGGTGTGGTGGTTGATGACGATTAAAAGTATTTTGCGGCAGAAGTTATAGCTGATGCTTGTCAGAAGTTGGTGAGGGGTGAGGTATTTGATGATGGTTGACAAATGATGGTAGGGGAAGTGGTTGTTGACTATGGTTTCTTGTTGTTGATGATGGTTGACAATGGTTGGTAGGGTAGTGGTGGATGATTGTGTTGCTGGGGGAGCGGCGTGTAGGAAATTTCGACTCGTCATTTACTAACACCCGGCATAATAAGTTAAAACGGCTAAGTCAGGAATATATTAACATTACTAATTTGCCAACTTTATCACGGAGAATAAATTTAGTGGATTTCCAGAGAAAATGGGATGTTACCACGTAAGTAACTTCACTATTTACTTTTAATATTTCTCTTGTGACTGTTAACCTTCAGTCTGGAAGTTAATCTTCAAAATCTACTTTAATTAAGGGGCCAATAGATTAATTATTAAAAGTTGTTCAATGTCAACCAATATTTTTTGACTAGTTGTATATAAAAAGGGCTGCAATGGTTCCAAGTTTCAGTACTGCAGCCTAAATAGGAAGGGAGATATATTTTTTTACCAATATTACACATTTTCAAGTATGTATATTCATCCACACGTTCAGATATAATCATTCTATGACACTTTTCTGACACATTAGCACATAATAAAGGATCTGAGGCCAGGGATTTTCCAAAACATGTTTATTTTCCTAATACAAATAGTCAAAGTTCCCCCCCCCAAAAAAAAAATATGCAAATGTAACATGTTATTGTTGTTATAAAGTCAATAAATGAACTTAGAAAAACACGCTGGCCCAATATTTTAAATACATAAACTTTACATATAAGGTGTGAGTTTCATGTAAATTGAATAAAAAAAAAAAGAGTTATATGAACATTTATGTTACTTGAAATAACAAAGTAAAAAATTGTCTAAGGTGCTGCCATCTGTGGCTGAGGTTGACATCAACCAATTTCCTCCAAAATTGGCACCCTTACAGATAGGCTTACGTGCAGTCAGGTGTATAAGTTTCATGCAAATCGGTTGATAAACAAATAAGAAAAAATAAAATAAAAAAGGTGACAATTTTTTTAATAAAAATAATTATAATTTTTTTTAATATATGTTATTGTGATAGCTGAGAGTCATAGACATGATTTCAGTTGATACTTGTGTTTGATAATCGTTTTTGACCATTTTGGAAAATGGAGTTTTACTACTTCAATATTTTTTCCTCCCTTCCTATTTATGCTACGATGCTGAGGCTTGGCCAGATGAACCCTTTTCATATACAACTCGTAAAAAAGTTTGATTGAAATCGTACCATTTTCATTTTTGAATATATTGGCCCTCATTAGTTAAAACAAAGATCTCCTTCCCAGTCGTTAATGACGATGTTGAAACTTTACTGATGGTTGCATCCACAGCGAGAGTCTGAGAGGGAGTCACCGAGCGACGCCTTGTAACACATGCTCCGAGCGCTCACACATACCAGCTGTGATGATAATCTCTTCCCAGAGATTGAGCCTGCTCTTCCTATAGCGTCACGTTCCCGTAATATGCAAGATACGTTTTACAGTGGCTTAAACGTATATATCAAGACCAGCCACGCACCTGCAACTCCCCCTCCCCCCACTCCTGCACACCTGGTCGACCCGCCAACTGCTACTCCCAGCCAAACTACCGACTTGCGGCCGTCCTGCATTCTCATTGGCCGTTCAACCACACACCACTCCAGCTCCACGCCAATCACATTCCTCGCAAGCAATGTCAGGATCACTGGCAGCCCTACCAGTCAGAATATATCTAGTGCTCTTGCTGTGAACACCTACTTGACTCACCTTGTGTGATCAAATAGAGGTTGATAGCTTGCGCATATATTCCCAGCACCATTTATCTTTGTATTCCTGTTAACGTAACCAGTTCCCCCCTTTTCAGTTTGTTATATATATTTTTACGTGTTTTACTTTTACATTATTTTAAATGCCAAGGAATTGTCTTTATTTTATTTTGTTTTCTAGATTAATTAAAGTGCATTTTTTTATATTTTGTGTTTTCGTGTATCTTACCTTACCTTACCACAGATTATCAGACAAGCAGTCACTCTTTTTTTTTCCTTTTTTTTATAACTTACATGTATGTGGCCCAGCATTGACATCTGCTATTTGGAAGACTGCCGACCACCATTTCCAACACGTTACCGTCACATATAATTGGGGGCCTGTCCGGGAGCTTCACTCAGGTATTGGTAATTGTGGTAAGCGTACTTGGCTTTCATTCCCTTGCTTTCAATATTTACATTAATCATTTTTATTATATGGTGCTGTGTATATTGTGCATTACGGGAGTAGCATATGGTGAGTGTGAGACAACTTTGGATTACGTGGTGACTGTAGGCCGCAGTCATACTCTTAATTGGTCGTCTCCCCCTTGTGTTATTACCCGTGTTTAACATCTTTTGTCCCTCAGATATTTCTCACATTTTTGACAGATTATCACATAGGTACCCTGGTACTGTGGTCTGTCTCCGGGTCAATAGCACCTAATTTCTGCAATCCGACTCTAGGAGGAAAAAGAGGGCCAAAGTTCCTCTAGCACGGACTTATTGGCGAGTTGGGACCTCGCCGATAGTTCTCGTCACCAGTTGACATTCGCACCCCTACTCGTTGGTCAGAATTGATGGTATTTACTCAAGGTAGGGAATTAGCTTTCTTTCTTTTGAGCACGAAGTTCGCTAATTCTGTAAATACCATATTCAATTTCAGTGGGTACCTTGCTTATGTTCTATAGTGACTCGGCAAGGTATGACTACATTTTTGGACTACCTCATTTCCTTAGGAACCATTTAGTGTTTCACTTGTCTTTTGAAACTCAGTTTCAACTAATTAGTAGGATTTTCTTGCCTTTATCCTCCCACAGTGAGTACCAGGTACAAGATTTCCTGCGACCTTAATCATTTACCATCTTGAATTAACTTTAATTATTAATAATTCCACAGGATAGGTATCAGTTGCCACGTTTCCTGTTTCTGACATTCACCATATTCTCACAGTATATTCGTGTCTCATTTATTTCACCATGTTTCGTATCCAAACTTTCAAGGCAGATCCAGAAGGTGAAATAGAGAAATTACGTCATGCTAAGAGGGTCGAATTGATAACTCTTGCACATGAGTATCAATTGGAAGTTCCCCCTGGCGCCAACAAGTATGCCATACATAATATAATTTTAGATTATCTTTTGGATGAAGGGAAGATAGATTCTGATACTCACGAACAATATACCATTTCAGATAAGCATGATTTGACAGCAATAAAGCTCAAGCTAGAACTTGCTAAGATCGAGCGGGAGCAACAACAGGAAGCAGCTGCATCAGAAGGGAAGAGCAAGAACGCGAGCTCCATCAAGAAAGAAGAAATCCGCCTCAAAGAGCGAGAGGCCGCACTGAAGAAAGAAGAAAGTGAAAGGGAGGCCTACTCCTCAAAGGAAGCAAGAGAGAGAGGCCGCACTGAAGAAAGAAGAAAGTGAACGTGAGTTGGCCTTATACAAAGAGCGACTCGAGATACAACGTGAACACGACAAACGGCAGGCAGAAACAGTTCTAGACTGTCGTGACCGAGAACTCACGAGGGACGCTGCACACCAAGCTCAACTCCAACAAGCTGCAGCTAGTCTTCCTCCAGTTTCAATGTCTCCCATGCAAGTAAGTTAATGCCCCCGTTCATAGAAACGGAGGTTGATGTGTTCTTCACAACTTTTGAGACCCTTGCTAATCAACTTAGTTGGCCTGACGACCAATGGGCTACCCTTCTCCGAGTACATTTAACAGGTAGAGCAGCCGTCACACTCAGCACTTTGGCATCGGAAAACGACTACACCACCTTGAAGCAAGCTGTGTTGGACGCCTACCTTCTCTCCACCGAAAGCTATCGACGAAAGTTCCGTGACTACGTCAAGGCAAGTACCACCACCTTCTTAGAATTTGCTAACACCAAACGGAGATATTTCATGAAATGGCTGGAGGCAGCACATGTCTCTACTTTTCCAGAGCTTGTCAACCTCATACTGGTTGAAGAATTTTTGAGACGTGTACCTCCTCCTGTCCGCCTATACTTAGCAGACAAAGAAGAGACCGATTTGGTGAAGTGCGCGAAGTCAGCTGACACTTACAGCCTCATCCACCGGCTGACACCAGAACCTACCAGTAAGAAGTCTTGGTACAGTTACGAGAAAGCGAGCCCAGATCAAGGTACCTCTCAACTGTACTGCAGGTATTGTCGACTCTATGGACATACCATAGAAAAATGTGGTAAGTCCCAATCTAAAGGTAACATAGAACCTCCTAAGCCCAAACCTACTCACCCTAAGTCCGGTAAGCCTGTAATGAATGTTGGTGTTCATGCTAATGATCTCTCTCTCTTTAGCAAGCATCTATATCCAGGAACTATCACTACCCACGGTTCAGATTCAGAGGGACGTTTTGGACTTAAGATCCTGCGGGACACAGCGGCTCTACAATCGATCGTCTTGAAATCAGCTGTGCCCAACGTCGCCTACACAGGAGAGACTGTATTCATCACTGACCTTACTGCTACTACTCCTTATCCTCTTGCCAGAGTTTACCTAGATTGTCCCTTCGTGACCGGTGAAGTCCAAGTCGCCGTCAGGGAAAAGCCTTTTCCCATGCCTGGAGTGCAACTTCTCCTGGGCAACGACTTGGCAGAAGACCAACAACCAAACAACCTGATCGTCAAGGACATATCCCAGGTGAGCAACTCTGTGTTGGATAACCCGATTTTTGAGCATGTTCCAGCAAAGGTTCAAGAGAGTGATGAAGGTTCTCCTCCTGTTATGGTGACCACCCGTGCTCAAGCTGCACGACCACAGCCAGCTGACTCTACTGCTACCGCTGTCCCTCAGGACCCTTCGAAACTACCCCCTAATCTGACCGCTTTGGAGTTCCGTAAGTTACAGAGAGATGATCTTACCTTGACACCATTATTCTTTCAGGCTGAGACCCAATCCGACAGTGTTCCTGGGTTCTTTATGGAGAACGAATTACTCTATCGCAGGTATAGACCCAGTAAACTGAAGGACGAGGACGATTGGGCAGACGTTGAACAACTAGTGATTCCTACCAGCCTGCGGCCCACGATTCTACACCTGGCCCACGGAGCATTGTCACACTACGGGTTCAACAAGACTTACCATGGAATTCGACAAGACTACTACTGGCCAGGTATGGTTAACGATGTAAAGAATCATGTCAAACTGTGCCACGTGTGTCAGTTAGCCGGGAAACCGAACGTTTCCATTCCCAGAGCACCACTGATACCCATCCAGGTGCCTGAGGAACCGTTCCACAGACTTATTATTGACTGTGTTGGTCCTTTGCCTCGGACCAGTGCAGGCAACGCCTATATCTTAACTATCCTGTGTCCTACCACCAGATTCCCCATAGCAGTTCCAGTGAAAAACATTACGGCTGCTACAGTGGTGAAGAATTTATTGAAAATCTTCACCCAGTATGGATTTCCGAGGGAGATACAGAGCGACTGTGGCACCAACTTCACCAGTGATCTCTTCAAACGGACTCTGGAGGAGTTCAACATCAAACAGGTACTGTCCAGCCCCTATCATCCTGCTTCACAGGGTTCTCTCGAGCGTAGTCATCAGACTATCAAGGCACTCTTAAAAAAGTTTTGCAATGAGACCTCAAAGGATTGGGATAGGCAACTTGATCTCATTATGTGTATTTTCAGAAGTCTTCCCAACGAGTCACTAGGAGTATCTCCTTATGAGATGCTCTACGGACGTAAGTGCCGTACACCTCTCAAGGCTTTCAAGGATTCTCTACGTGATGCCACCTTCAGTGAGCATCAGAATGTGCCCCAGTATCTTCAAAACCTCCGACACATTCTAGAGAGGGTCCATTCCTTTGCTAGCAACAACCTACAGAAAGCCCAAGAGAGGATGAAGACTCGTTACGACCAGCACTGCCAAGTAAGGAAGTTTAAACCGGGAGACTTAGTTCTTGCCTATTTCCCTATCCCAGGTTCTCCTTTACAGAACAGGTTCTCAGGACCCTACCGTGTTAAGGAGTGCCGGAACAACTTCAACTACGTTCTCGAGACCCCCGATAGGCGGCGGAAGACCCAGCTGTGCCACATCAATCTGCTCAAGCTCTATCATGGGGTTCCTCCCACTGTGTTAACCAACTTCACCTCATTTACAGATCCATACAGCCACAGTGAGACCTTCCCTGCTTCTCCTTCCGAAAACACTGACACTGAGACAGCGCTTTCTAATTCGGAAATCCTTACTGACATTTATAATCACCTTCAGGACAGTAATTGTGCTCCTTTATCATATTCTAATACTTCTCTCGCCTCGCCAGATATCATCAAGTCTCCCATCCTCCATAGCGACGCCAGTGGTACCGGCAACGTGGGTGACCTGGTACAACAAGGCGAAGAGACTCTACATACCAACTACCATAAACGACACCACGAGCAACAAGGAGCTACTCGTCGTCCTGAACAGGCAACACTTTGCTCCATACCAGCAAAGTACTCAGTCCACCACCATCTACATGGACCACAACCATCTTCATTTCCTACAGACAGCCCAACTCAACCATCGACTACTTCTATAATGGGCTTGCCAGCTACATCATTTCAGCCTGGAGATTGCTACACCCAGAAGTCTGACTACATCATATCAGACGTCCTCTCCAGCATCACTGAGGTAGAGCCTGCTCCACCTCCCACTCTACCTCCCGTGAACGTGACTCCACCAGAACCGCAGGCTTCGGGGGAGAGTTGTGACGATAATCTCTTCCCAGAGATTGAGCCTGCTCTTCCTTATCGTCACGTTCCCAGTAATATGCAAGATACGTTTTCAGTGGCTTAAACGTATATATCAAGACCAGCCACGCACCTGCAACTCCCCCTCCCCCCACTCCTGCACACCTGGTCGACCCGCCAACTGCTACTCCCAGCCAAACTACCGACTTGCGGCCGTCCTGCATTCTCATTGGCCGTTCAACAACACACCACTCCAGCTCCACGCCAATCACATTCCTCGCAAGCCAATGTCAGGATCACTGGCAGCCCTACCAGTCAGAATATATCTAGTGCTCTTGCTGTGAACACCTACTTGACTCACCTTGTGTGATCAAATAGAGGTTGATAGCTTGCGCATATATTCCCAGCACCATTTATCTTTGTATTCCTGTTAACGTAACCAGTTCCCCCCTTTTCAGTTTGTTATATATATTTTTACGTGTTTTACTTTTACATTATTTTAAATGCCAAGGAATTGTCTTTATTTTATTTTGTTTTCTAGATTAAGTAAAGTGCATTTTTTATATTTTGTGTTTTCGTGTATCTTACCTTACCTTACCACAGATTATCAGACAAGCAGTCACTCTTTTTTTTCCTTTTTTTTATAACTTACATGTATGTGGCCCAGCATTGACATCTGCTATTTGGAAGACTGCCGACCACCATTTCCAACACGTTACCGTCACCCCACCAACTACTGTCAGTATAATCAACCACAAGTAACCACCGATCAACCCTAACGAACTACGATCAGCTATCAACAAAACCCACTCCCCCTACTAACTACTGTCAACTATCATCAACCACAATTAAGAACAATCACCCACAACTCTGTCAAAAATAAATCACCCACCATTCCCCCCCCCCTAACTACTCTCATCCATCATCAACCACCAGTAACCACAATCAACCACCACTACCTCACCAACTACTGTCAACCATCATCAACCGCCATGTGGGGAATTTCCCAGCATGAATTTACTTGTGTACTTTTAAACTATTATTGATAATATAATTTACTATAATTAAAAATGGACTGTATATTATGAGTTGACTGTATATTCGTAAAGTGGATTATATTTTATAAATTTGTCCTGGTGAGTGCTATCCCATTCACAAGTTTGGGTAGTATATGTGTATATCCTATCATACCAAGTATGGATAATAGCATTAAACTACAAAATGTTAGGTATACTACTAAATGGGTTAGTTAATATGGTTATTATCTCTTAGCTCTAGAGTCGGTATAGCCTGGTAATAGGCACTGGTATCCTTCAGTCACAGGCGAGGAACCTTATTTGGTGAAGCCGTAATGGCGACTTAGGAAACCGCATGGTGCTACAGGTCGACTCGATGTTGTCTCCTTTCTTGAACTGCACCTGACGAGTAAGTTATCAGTGGTAAACTGTTACCACTACATACAACATATGTTCAGGGGGCTTAAATTATAATAGGAACAGGGCTTACCCCTTCTGGGTGGTGCACAGGCGTCATAACAGGGCAAAACATTTGTAATAATAATGGCCAATAATATAAATGATTACAATTGTCCGGATACAACACTTCCCTAGTTAGAAGAGCTCAGTCAGTTGGGAGAAATTCTATGATTCCTGTGCCGCAAAGTTCTGGGAATGTGCATGTGCTGATTAGTTATGAGAGCTGT
>WNGS01001777.1:78824-90629 GCA_020271785.1 Procambarus virginalis
ATATATATATATATATATATATATATATATATATATATTGCAATTGACGATCACTAAACACTGATCATTGTATGCGGAACTTCTCCTTACTTTGTGGTTTTTCCGCATATATATATATATATATATATATATATAGTATAATATATATATATATATATAATATATATATAGTATATATATATCTATAATATATCATATATATATATAATATATATATATATATATATATATATATACTATAGTATATATATATATATATATAGATATATATATATGATATAATATACATATTATATAATATCATATATTATATATAATATATATATATATATATATATATATATATAATATGTGTGTGTGTGTAGTGTGACCGAAAAGTAAGATTAAGAAATCTAACACGAATTTTCTCAATATTTCTTATATTCTTTTTCACTGTTGAAGGTAACTGAAAAATCAATTCTCCAAGTTCATTTATTTCTAGTCTGACGCGACACTTGAGCGCGTTTCGTAAAACTTATTACATTTTCAAAGACTTTAGTTTACACACACACAACTATAACTGAACAGAGTTTAAAACAGTTTTGACTTTCTTTTCATACCTGCATTTGGGTGAGGTGACATGTTACAATGGTTGGATGAGGTGAAAACAAACTTTCAACACACACAGAACACGAAACAATGGGTATAAGCTAAAGGGAAGAAATAAGTAACTGCAGAGGCCTATGGCCCATATTTTTTGATGCTTCTATATTGGAGCGGAGTCTTGAAGTGGGTAGAATATAATTGTGCGTTAATTGGCTGTTGATTGCTGGTGTTGACTTCTTAATGTGTAGTGCCTCGCAGATATCTAGCCGCCTGCTATCGCTGTATCTATCGATGATTTCCGTGTTTTTTGTTAAGACTTCTCTGGTGATGGTCTGGTTGTGGGAAGAGATTATATGTTCCTTGATAGAGCCCTTTGCTTATGCATCGTTAATCGCCTGGAAAGAGATGTTGTTGTCTTGCCTATATACTGAGTTCTTTGAGGCTTACAGTCCCCAAGTGGGCATTTGAAGGCATAGACGACATTGGTCTCTTTCAAAGCGTTCTGCTTTGTGTCTGGAGAGTTTCTCATGAGTAGGTTGGCAGTTTTCTTGGTTTTATAGTAAATCGTCAATTGTATCTTCTGATTTTTGTCTGTAGGGATAACGTTTCTATTAACAATATCTTTCAGGACCCTTTCCTCCGTTTTATGAGCTGTGGAAAAGAAGTTCCTGTAAAATAGTCTAATAGGGGGTACAGGTGTTGTTTAGTTGTCTCTTCAGAGGTTGCATGGCGTTTCACCTTCTTCTTATGATGTCTTCAACGAAACCATTGGAGAAGCCGTTGTTGACTAGGACCTGCCTTATCCTACAGAGTTCTTCATCGACTTGCTTCCATCCTGAGCTGTGGCTGAGAGCACGGTCGACATAAGCGTTAACAACACTCCTCTTGTACCTGTCTGGGCAGTCACTGTTGGCATTGAGGCACATTCCTATGTTTGTTTCCTTAGTGTAGACTGCAGTGTGGAAACCTCCGCTCCTTTCCATGACTGTTACATCTAGAAAGGGTAGTTTCCCATCCTTCTCCATCTCGTAAGTGAAACGCAACACGGAATTCTGCTCAAATGCTTCCTTCAGACTTGCAGATGTCTGACATCGGGTACCTGTGTAAAAATGTCGTCAACATACCTGCAGTATATGGCCGGTTTCAAGTTCATATCGACTAAGACCTTTTGTTCGATGGTACCCATGTAGAAGTTCGCAAACAGGACACCTAGGGGAGAACCCATGGCGACCCCATCTACTTGCTTATACATGTGTCCATCCGGGCTCAAGAAGGGCGCCTCTTTAGTACAAGCTTGGAGTAGTTTCCTTAGAATATTTTCTGGTATGTCAAGAGGAGTACAGGCCGGATCACGATACACTCTGTCCGCTATCATCCCGATTGTTTCATCCACAGGTACGTTGGTAAACAGTGATTCTACGTCCAACGAGGCTCTTATCCCTGTGGCCTGTGTTCCCCTCAGTAAGTCAACAATTCCTTTATAGACTTCAGGCTGAAGGTGCAAGGGACATAAGGAGTCAGCAGGCCGTTGAGTCGCTTCGCCAATCTGTACGTGGGTGGGTATCTGGCTAATGATTGGCCGAAGTGGTTTTCCAGGCTTATGTGTCTTGACATTTCCATACGCATATCCAGGCTTATATTCCCCAATAATCTTTGGCAGTGGAGTCCGGATTTCTTGGCGTTCACAGTTTCGATGCCATCCCTTTAGTGTCCGCAAGGACACTAAAGGGATGGCTTCTAGTCAAACACTCATTTTCTATCAATCATATTTACTAGGGAAAACTCGTGCCTTGAATATATCACATGCATGAACTCGCAAGGAATTTTAACAAACAGAACACTTCACCATATGAGAGAATCGAACCATGGGCCAGCAAGGTGCCTGGTCATTGTAGTCACAATGACCATTGAGACTACACTTCTCAGTCTATATATCACACTAAAGTTTAGTTTATTTATTGTAGGCAGTTAATTATAGCAATTGAAGGGACGAGTATATGAATTCGGTTTTGGCTTTATCAGTAAGCCTTCATTGTGTTCGAAATATTTAGATAAAGAGCGGAAGGTGATAGGACGTGGGAGAGAGGTAAATATAAGAGCCTGATATACGATTTAGGGACTATACATCTATATTCCAGTGTACTGTGGTGAGTATGTCTTAGAAAGTACTATGAAAGCTGTAGAGAAGTTAATATTGTGACTGTACTGATCGCAGGAGAAAGCTGTCAGCATTTGTTACATGATTATCTAGGTAGCTATTTTCAACAGGTGTCGGGGTCCAGGAGCTAATTCATATTTCACTGATAAGAGTAAAAATGAGTTGAAGAGGGGGAGGGGAATCCATTTCATGGACTACACAATGCATTCCAACTAAACTGCAGTAATGAAGCAGAGGTAACAAATATTAAGAAATTAACTAATGAAATCATTAGAGATACTATAATTAATTTTTCATAGATATTAATGATCGAATCACAACAACATATTAATTAATTTATTGTTATGTAATACCGAGTATTTCCTACGCTTTTCAAACACTTTCCCCTCTCTCTTTCTCTGCCCTCAAATCTTCCCTCCGTCTGCCCTTCCCTGCTCTCTCCCTTGTCCTGTCCTCCACCCATCCTTACGCTTGATCCTTTCCTGATCTCTCCTCTTCCGTGCCCTCTCCCCTTCCCTGCCCTCTCCCCTTCCCTGCCCTCTCCACTTACCTGCTCTATTCATTTTCCTGCCTTCTCCCTAAACGCGCCCTTTCCCCTCCCTCTCCCATTTGCCTTCCCTGCCCTCTCCCTAAAAACTACTTTCCCCTCCCTAAACGCGCTCTTTCCCTTCCCTAAACGCGCCCTTTGTCCTCCTTCCCCATTCCCTGCCCTCTCACCTTCCCTGACCTTTCCCCCTCTCCCTTTTCCATGCTCTCTCCCTTTTTTTCAATCTCCCCTTCCCGTCCCTCTCACTTTTCCTGCCCTCTTCCTTTACCAGCCCTTTACTGTTCCTGCCCACTGCCCTATTTCGCCCTCTACCATTCCTTGACCTCTCCCCTTACTTGACGTCTCACCTTCCTTGACCTCTCCCATTCCTTGACCTCTCCCCTTACTTGACGTCTCACCTTCCTTGACCTCTCCCATTCATTGACCTCTCCCTTCCTTGACCTCTCCCATTCCTTGACCTCTCCCATTCCTTGACCTCTCCCCTTCCTTGACCTCTCCCATTCCTTGACCTCACCCATTGCTTTACCTCTCCCATTCCGGTTGTCCAACCACTTGGGCTGGACGGTAGAGCGACGGTCTCGCTTCATTGAGGTCACCGTTCATTCCCCGACCGTCTACAATTGGTTGGGCACCATTCCTTCCCCCCGTTCCATCCCAAATCCTTATCCTGACCCCTTCCAAGTGCTATACAGTCGTAATGGTTTAGCGCTTTCTCCTGATAGTTCCTTCCTTCCTTCCTTCCCCTTCCTTGACCTCTCCCCTTCCTTGACTTCTCCCAGTCTTTGACCCCTCTCAATCCTTGACCTCTCACCTTCCTTGACCTCTCTCATTCCTTGACCTCTCCCATTCTTTGACCTCTCCCCTTCCTTGACCTCTCTCATTCCTTGACCTCGCCCATTCCTTGACCTCTCCCATTCCTTGACCTCTCCCATTCCTTGACCTCTCCCATTCCTTGACCTCTTCCATTCATTGATCTCTCCCATTCCTTGACCTCTCCCCTTCCTTGACCTCTCTCATTCCTTGACCTCTCCCATTCCTTGACCTCTCCCCTTCCTTGACCTCTCTCATTCCTTGACCTCTCCCATTCCTTGACCTCTTCCATTCATTAATCTCTCCCATTCCTTGACCTCTCCCCTTCCTTGACCTCTCTCAATCCTTGACCTCTCCAATTCCTTGACCCCTCCCTTCCTTGACCTCTCTCATTCCTTGACCTTCCCCTTCCTTAACCTCTCTCATTTCTCCGCCTTTTTCCCCTTCCTGCTTTTTCCCTTCCCTCTTCCCGCTATTGCCCTCTCACCTTGCCTGCTCTCTTCCCCTTTCGAACCCTCCCCCTCTGATCCCTCTCCCCCATCTCGCCCTCTTCCTTGTCTACTCCTCTCTCCTGCTCTCACTCCTTTCCTTTACTCTCCTCCTACTGGCTCTCTCCCTGTCTCTGCCCTACCCGGGTTCCCTTCTCTCATACATTCCCTGTCGTTTCCCCTTCCCGACCCTTTCCCTTCTCCCGTCTTTCCCCCTAGCCTGCCCCCCTTCATCCTTTCCCTCTACCCTTCCCTGACCTTTCCCCTTTTCCTTCCTTCTCTCCATCCCCGCCGTCTTCCTTCTCCTACGCTCCCTCTTTTCCAAGCATCTTCCTTACCCTCCTCCGTTCTGTGTCCTTTCCTCTTTCCCATCCTCTCTGTTTCCCTTCTCCCTCCCATTCCTTGCCCTCTCTCCCCCTTTTTTGCCCTCTAAATTTCCCTGCCCTTTCTCATCCTGCCCTGCTTGCCCTCCGTCGGGACGGTGGTGGTGCAGGCGGTGAGCGTGTGCATGCTCCTGGGCAGCCTCCAGTCCTTCGCTGTGATGCAGCTCTTCAGCCCCATGCAGGAGGCCCTGACGCGGGCGGGGCTCTACTGGACCTACGGCGCTGTGGCTGCCCTTGGTGTTCCCTTCTGCCTCGTCTTCCTCACAGAGACTGCCAGGAGTACGGTCGGTTGAAGCAACACTGGAGACGACGACGCAAAAATGGAGAGGATGACGCAAACCTGGAGATGATAGCGCAGCGCTGGACCGATGACGCAGGGGTGGGGTATCATGACGCAACACAGGAGTTGACGCTAAAATACTGAGGTGATTGCGAAACAAAGGTGACGCTACAGTGCTGGGGGTGATGACGCAACACAGAAGGTGACGTTGAAATACTAGTGGTGGTGACGCAACACAGAAGGTGACGCTAAAATACTAGTGGTGATGACGCAACACAGAAGGGGACGTAACAAAGCAGGTGGTGAAAACACAACACAGGAAGTGATGTTGTAACGCAAGAGGTGACATCGCAATGCACAAGACAACGTTACAACGCAGATGGAAACAACATCACCAGGGGGCGACGTTGCAAGGCTGGCACTGACTCTTCAAGGCAGACGGTGACGCTACAGTACACGCGGTGCCAACGCAACGCAAACGGTGACAGTGCACCATAGGAGGCGACGTTACAACGCAAACGGGGACGTTACAACGCAAACGGGGACGTTACAACGCAAACGGTGACAACGTTGACACAGGAGGCGACGTTACAACGCAAACGGTGACAACGTCAAAACAGAGGGGGACGTTACAAAGAAGGCGGTGACAACACAACGCAGACAGGGACACTACAACACAACGCAGGAGGTGACGACACAACGCAGGAGGTGACAACACAACGCAGGAGGTAACAACACAACCCAGGAGGTGACAACGCAACCCAGGAGGTGACAACACAACCCAGGAGGTGACAACACAACACAGGAGGTGACAACACAACGCAGGAGGTGACAACACAACGCAGGAGGTGACAACACAACGCAGGAGGTGACAACACAACGCAGAAGGTGACAACACAACGCAGAAGGTGACAACACAACGCAGGAGGTGACAACACAACGCAGGAGGTGACAACACAACGCAGGAGGTGACAACACAACGCAGGAGGTGACAACACAACGCAGGAGGTGACAACACAACGCAGGAGGTGACAACACAACGCAGGAGGTGACAACACAACGCAGGAGGTGACAACACAACGCAGGAGGTGACAACACAACGCAGAAGGTGACAACACAACGCAGGAGGTGACAACACAACGCAGGAGGTGACAACACAACGCAGGTGACAACACAACGCAGGAGGTGACAACACAACGCAGAAGGTGACAACACAACGCAGGAGGTGACAACACAACGCAGAAGGTGACAACACAACGCAGGAGGTGACAACACAACGCAGGAGGTGACAACAAAACGCAGGAGGTGACAACACAACGCAGAAGGTGACAACACAAAGCAGGAGGTGACAACACAACGCAGAAGGTGACAACACAACGCAGGAGGTGACAACACAACGCAGGAGGTGACAGCACAACGCAGAAGGTGACAACACAACGCAGGAGGTGACAACACAACGCAGAAGGTGACAACACAACGCAGGAGGTGACAACACAACGCAGGTGACAACACAACGCAGAAGGTGACAGCAAAACGCAGGAGGTGACAACACAACGCAGGAGGTGACAACACAACGCAGAAGGTGACAACACAACGCAGGAGGTGACAACACAACGCAGGAGGTGACAACACAACGCAGAAGGAGACAACACAACGCAGAAGGTGACAACACAACGCAGGAGGTGACAACACAACGCCGGAGGTGACAACACAACGCAGGAGGTGACAACACAACGCAGGAGGTGGTGCTAACACGCTGGGTGTGAATAGTTAACTAAGAATAATCTTTCATCTATTGTTTTTTCTGTAAGAATTTTACTTGTTTTTTAATATAATTGTTGAGTTATTTCTTGGTGTTGCGTCCTGGCAAAAGGTATAATTGTAAGATGCTGTTGCACCATCACTAAAGGTATACTTGTACAAACCGTTCTCATAAACAAACAGCCCGTCCTCAGACCAAGTCCATTCTATCCAGT
Organism: Procambarus virginalis; assembly: GCA_020271785.1. Classification (NCBI taxonomy): domain Eukaryota; kingdom Metazoa; phylum Arthropoda; class Malacostraca; order Decapoda; family Cambaridae; genus Procambarus; species Procambarus virginalis. Next base: position 86,052 of record WNGS01001777.1, read on the forward strand.
GGTCGACCCCAAAGACACATTCTTCAATTTTAACATTCTGTTCATTCACAACAGAACTTTTCTCAAATATAAATTAATATTATTATATATTAGCATATTATGCATATTTAGGCGCTGGTTAGTTTAGGTTAGGTGTTTAAGTTCTGTGGGCGATTATTTGTATTTGTACTACGTGGGGTGGAGCATGTACAGCATTGTGGTTCGAACAAAAGTCATCAGCGAAGCACTTGCTCTGAATTGTTCCGACGTCAGCAGTTGTGAGTCGTGTATGTAAACCGTTTTTCAATCATAAAATGGGGTGTTTGACGGGTGCATGGAATGTATTTTGGCTTTTATTTCTGCCCGTCTTCTAAACAAAGACCCAAAGTCCATTCCATGCACCCACCAAACCCCCTGTTTATGAATGAATAACTATTTACACACAACCCATCCTCGACTCAAGTCCATTACATTCAGCGGTCAACCCCACAGACGCATTCATAAATTTTAACATGCTGTTCATTCAAAACGGGAATTTTCTCAAGTATAAATTAATATTATAATATATTAGCATATTGTGTATAAATAGGCATAGGTTAGGTTAGGTCAGGTGTTTAGGTTCTGCTGGCGATTATTTGTATTTGTAGTACGTGGGTGAACCATTTACAGCGTTGTGGTTCGAACAAAATTCGTCACTGAAGCACTTGTTCCGGATATGTTCGAACGTCAGCAGTTGTGAGTCGTGTGTAAACCGCTTTTCATTCATAAACAGGGGGTTTGGCGGGTGCATGGAATCACTTTTGGATCTTTGTTTGGAGGACGGGCTGTTACACACGACTCGCAACTGATGACGTTCGAACACTTCCGGAGTAAATACTTCGCTGACGACTTTTGTTCGAACCACAATGCTGTACATGCTTCACTCACGTAGTACAAATGCAAATAATCTCCAACAGAACCTAAGCACCTATTCTATCCTAACCAATGTCTAAATATGCACAGTATGCTATATATAACAATATTAATTTATATATGAGAAAATTCCTTTTTGAATGAAAAGCGTGTTAAAATTAATGTATGAGTCTTTGCGGTCGACCGCTGTATGCAATGGACTTGGTCTGAGGACGAGTTGACTTGATAGGTGTTGGTGTTGCAACATGATTAAGGGTATACGTGTTAGATGTAGGTGTTGCAACATTAAAGTTATAACTGTATGGTACTGGTGTTGCAACATGACTAAAGAAACAGTGACGTTAGTCTCTTCCACCAACATTGGTCCTCCCAGGATGAACCCCCAGCTCGGCTTCAGCCCATGGGACCCAAGTTCTACTGTCCTCGACCCCACACGACAAAACTGGGTAATGAACGAAGGAAGAGCGAGGAGAATGAAGAGAAGAAATAAGCGAGAAGATGTCACAACAATCATACAGTACGAGTGTATAACTGCAGACTTACTTCCGTAGTGACGTCACTTACCGCTAGCGAGGCACAAGAAGAAGCTCAACTGATTTACTTTGTCTAGTGTCTCTAGCTAATGGCAGTAGACATGCATTGAGCGCATTATAAGACATGATCGATTGCCATAATTGTCAGCAGCTGTGACAAATAAGCAACTCCTTAGAGTGGTTCCTCCTCTGTAGTGTGGACTTAATGTTGCAGGCGGAAGTCGTGGGCAGAAAGAGCCGTGCTGGACGCAGCAGAAAAGCCAAAATTAGGAAGCGATCTACGTTGCCATCCATAGGGGTTTCAAAACTAGTACTCATAAGTTCAGTAAAGTGCTCAAGTACACATCCCTGAGGAAAGATCAATGTAGGGCTAATTCAGGACTGGTCGGGATGACTGAGCCGTACTGTTCTGTGGACAGTACAAGAAGCACACACTGCTGCTTAGGTTGGTTGTGGAGTTGCTGCATGTTTCCCGACGGACCAGCAATAAGATGTAGTTGTATTGAAGAAATACATCGCGAGACTATCTACAAGACCAAGCAGTGATGCCACCCCAGCCAGAGATCTGAGTCTTCTTGTCTTCTGATGTTTTAGAATAGGATGAAGTATGATTAGCTATGATATGTTTTTTGGTTTGGAATACAGTGTTTGCACACTGCTTTATCTATTAATTAGCATTTTTGTAAAACCTCTAGAGAGCGGAAGCTATAACACCGCAAGTGGTTTTATTTATAAAAGTTAACTAATAGAAGTGGAGAGAAGTGAGACGGGAAGTGTAGTCGCCGCAGTGTCCACAGCCTTATAGTCACGCCTTGTCTCATTTTCACTCAGAGGTCAGGTCTTGTAGGTGACCTGCCTCTTCCCTGTAGTTACCAGTTGCTTTGCTCCTGGGAGTATGGGTTCGAGTCACTTCTGGGGTGTGAGTTTTCAGTTGTATCTAGTCCTGGGGACCATTCAGGCTTGTTTGCATTTGTGTTCCTCACGTGTTGCCCCAAAAAATGAGGTGATTTGATAAAATGCTATGCCCAAGATAACCATCCAGGTGCCGGCGGGGAAGTGGTTCATATAGCTCAGGCTATCACTTCCTTTTGTCCGGTCGTGATGGTCAAGCGGATTAAGGCGCCCTGTAGTTACCAGTTGCTTTGCTCCTGGGAGTATGGGTTCGAGTCACTTCTGGGGTGTGAGTTTTCAGTTGTATCTAGTCCTGGGGACCATTCAGGCTTGTTTGCATTTGTGTTCCTCACGTGTTGCCCCAAAAAATGAGGTGATTTGATAAAATGCTATGCCCAAGATAACCATCCAGGTGCCGGCGGGGAAGTGGTTCATATAGCTCAGGCTATCACTTCCTTTTGTCCGGTCGTGATGGTCAAGCGGATTAAGGCGCCCTGTAGTTACCAGTTGCTTTGCTCCTGGGAGTATGGGTTCGAGTCACTTCTGGGGTGTGAGTTTTCAGTTGTATCTAGTCCTGGGGACCATTCAGGCTTGTTTGCATTTGTGTTCCTCACGTGTTGCCCCAAAAAATGAGGTGATTTGATAAAATGCTATGCCCAAGATAACCATCCAGGTGCCGGCGGGGAAGTGGTTCATATAGCTCAGGCTATCACTTCCTTTTGTCCGGTCGTGATGGTCAAGCGGATTAAGGCGCCCTGTAGTTACCAGTTGCTTTGCTCCTGGGAGTATGGGTTCGAGTCACTTCTGGGGTGTGAGTTTTCAGTTATATATATATATATATATATAGTTGTATATATATGTAGCAATGCATGCACCCCATGCAGGAGACTTCCTCCTGGCAGTACCCATGTCAGCAATGGGCACGCGCCTAGATCCAGAATCCATTCGTGTAGCAGTGGCCCTCCGCCTTGGTGCCCCAATTCACACTGAATACAAGTGTATTTGCACCAGGGTGGAAGCAGACCGAAACGGACTGCATGGGTTGCATTGCGGAAGCACAAAGGGCTGGCATGCAAGACACAACGAGGTCAATGACATCATCAAGAGAAGCCTCGTCTCAGCTAGGTGCCCAGCGGAGAGAGAACCTCGCATCCTAGGGGTCCAAAACCCGAATTTCCCGGCACGGCGCCCTGATGGCATCACCATATACTCATGGAAGGAGGGTAGACAGTTGGTGTGGGACTACACATGTGTATCCACCCTGGCTGACACCTATGTATGCTTCAGAGCAGATCAAGCAGGTGGGGCGGCCAACCACAGGGAAACAGCAAAATCACTCAAGTACAGGCGACTGGGAGGTCAATACCTCATTGTTCCCATAGCGTCTGAAATGCATGGCCCCTGGGGCAAGAGTGCCTTGGCATTTCTCAAGGAATTGGGTTCCAAGCTCATTGACGTCACCAGAGACCCAAGGGCTTCCAGTTTTTTGTTTCAGCGCCTCAGTGTGGCGATCCAGAGCGGAAATGCCTGCTGCGTCCTTGGCTCCTGTCCAGAAGCAGAGGGGCTTCAAGAGATCCATAACCTTTAGGCATTTATCTTGTATGTCTTGTAACCTTTAAATACACAATAAAGTAAAAAAAAAAAAAAAAGGAAGGGGGTGGTAGGAGAAAAGCACACAGAAACTGTATTGGAGGGGACCTACACTCCCTCCAATGCGTTATGTGTGGTTTCCTCCGAGGCTATGGGTCCCCCTTCTTCCAGCCAGAGGTGGTACTCCCTTCCCTAGTAAAAAAAATATATATATACATATATATGACAGTGTCAGATCACGGAGGAAGAATTGAAAGAGGAATTTCCTTAAGGATTTTCGAATTTAATAATACATCTTCAGAAGGGTCATTTTTTTCATCAGAAGTTAACTCTTTCGTGCTTTACACACACACACACATATATATATATATATATATATATATATATATATATATTATATATGCCCAACTTGCCTCAACACGCAAGAGTAGTTATTCAACTTTAGAACACTTTCCCACCAGGAGACTCGAACCCTAGCCAGCACAGAAGCCTTCCAGCAACTGGCATAACAGGTAATGCCTTAACCCACTGCACCACGCTCAGACCCTAAAAGAGATGGTAATTTCGGGGTATTTCAACACTCCAAAGACTACCACCTCCCAAGAGCACTAGAGCAAGTGAGGGGTCAATTTACGTTTTTTTCATCAAGTTCCTGTTGAATATGGGAAGACAC
>WNGS01001778.1:10057-25098 GCA_020271785.1 Procambarus virginalis
CCCTGAACGACTCTGACATAAGAGAAATCGGTTTTTGAGGCCCCAGTAGGAATGAGCGACCACAGTGTATTGGTGTTGAGTACCTGATTGAAGAAAGGTTATTGAACTCGAGAAGGAATGCCGAAACAAAAGGTTAGCATGCCGAAAGGGAAACTATGAGGAGATAAGAAAATTCCTAACAGATATGCATGGGAAACAGAGCTCAGGGAAAAGACGGCCCAAGATATGATGGACTACATCACGCAAAAGTGCAAGAGGCAGCAGCAAACAAGTTTGTCCCAGCCCAAAAGGAAAACAGTGAAATGAAGATGAGAAAGAGAAACCCATGAAGACAGATGTAGGCTAGCTAAGCAGCAAAGTAAAAGGCATGGAGAAACTATAGGATAAAAGGACACTGGAGAGCAGAGAAAGATACCAGAAGCCAGGAATGAATATGTCAAAATGAGAAGAGAGGCAGAAAGACAATACGAAAATGACATCGCAAGCAAGGCAAAGACTCAGCCTAAATTGCTGCATAGCCACATCAGAGAGAAAAACAACAGTAAAGGAACAGGTTATGAAATTAAGGATAGGGGCAGAAGGATTCACTACAAACGACAAGGAAGTGTGTGAGGAAACTGAATAAGAAATTCCAGGAGGTCTTCACCTTAGAGCAAGGAGAAATCCAGAGAGATAAGAGAGGGAATAGCTAACCAGGAACCACTGGAAGAGTTTGAGATTACCAGCGGGGAAGTAAGGAAGTGTTTACTAGAGTTGGATGTGACAAAGGCTATAGGCCCAGATGGAATTTCCCCTTGGATACTAAAGGAAGGAGCAGAAGAACTGTGCTACCATTCTCCATAGTGTATAACAAATCACTGGCAACAGGGAAACTGCCAGAAATTTGGAAAGCAGCTAACGTAGTCCAGATATACAAGAAAGGGGATAGACAGGAGGCACTGAATTACAGGCCAGTGTCTCTAACCTGCATACCATGCAAGCTGATGGAGAAGATTGTGCGAAGAAAGCTAGTGGAGCACCTGGAGCGAAAGAACTTTGTAACACAGCATCAACATGGGTTCAGGGATGGCAGGTCCTGCCTCACAGGGTTACTTGAATTCTACGACCAGGCAACAAAAATAAGGCAAGAAAGAGAAGGGTGGGAAGACTGCATATTTTTGGATTGTCAGAAAGCCTTTGATACAGTGCCACACAAGAGGCTAGTGAAAAAGATGGAGTGAAAGGGAAGATACTCCATTGGATAAAGGAGTACCTAAGCAACAGGAGACAACGAGTCAGTGTGAGGGGTGAGGTCTCAGATTGGCGAGACGTTACGAGTGGAGTCCCGCAGGGGTCAGTCCTTTGACCTATACTGTTTCTGATATATGTAAATGATCTCCCGGAGGGTATAGAATCGTTTCTCTAAATGTTTGCCGACGATGCAAAAATTATGAGGAGGATTGAAACTGAGGACGATAGTAGGAGGCTACAAGATGACCTAGATAGACTGAGTGAATGGTCCAACAAATGGCTGTTGAAGTTCAACCCGAGTAAATGCAAAGTAATGAAACTAGGCAGTGGAAAACGGAGGCCAGACACAAGATACAGAATAAGAGATGAAGTACTTAATGAAACGGACAGAGAAAGATCTAGGAGTTGATATCACACCAAACCTGTCTCCTGAAGCCCACATAAAAAGAATAACGTCTGCGGCATATGCGAGGCTGGCTAACATCAGAACAGCGTTCAGGAAACTGTGTAAGGAATCATTCAGAATCTTGTACACCACATATGTTATTCCAATCCTGGAGTATGCGGCCCCAGCATGGAGCCCGTACCTAGTCAAGCACAAGACGAAGCTGGAGAAAGTTCAGAGGTATGCCACTAGGCTAGTCTCAGAATTAAGAGGCACGACTTACGAGGACAGGCTGCGTGACATGCACCTCACGACGCGGGAAGACAGTGAGGAGAAACATGATCACAACATAGAAAATTCTCAGAGGAATTGACAGAGTAGATAAGGATAAACTGTTTAACATGGGTGGTACGCGAACAAGGGAACACAGGTGGAGCCCGAGTACCCAAATGAGCCACAGGCTCGTAGGAAAGAACTTTTTCAGTGTCAGAGTAGTTAACGGATGGAATGCTTTCGGCAGTGATGTGTTGGAGGCTGACTCCATACACAGTTTCAAGTGTAGATATGATAGAGCCCAGTAGGCTCAGGAACCTGTACACCAGTTGATTGACAGTTGAGAGGCGGGACCAAAGAGCCAGAGCTCAACCCCCGCAAGCACAACTAGGTGAGTACACTTGATGGGGTGCCAGGGTCTACATGTGTGATAATCTCTATCATATGCCAGTATGTATTTCTTGCATGTGTCATTTGGAAGAATATATCACCCGTCAGTATGTATCACCCGTCAGTATGTATCACTCGTCAGTATGTATCACTCGTCAGAATGTATCACTCGTCAGTATGTATCACTCGTCAGAATGTATCACCCGTCAGTATGTATCACTCGTCAGTATGTATCACCCGTCAGTATGTATCACCCGTCAGTATGTATCACTCGTCAGTATGTATCACTCGTCAGAATGTATCACTCGTCAGTATGTATCACTCGTCAGAATGTATCACCCGTCAGTATGTATCATCCGTCAGTATGTATCACCCGTCAGTATGTATCACCCGTCAGTATGTATCACCCGTCAGTATGTATCACCGTCAGTATGTATCACCCGTCAGTATGTATCACCCGTCAGTATGTATCACCGTCAGTATGTATCACCAGTCAGTATGTATCACAAGTCAGTATGTATCACCCGTCAGTATGTATCACCCGTCAGTATGTATCACCCGTCAGTATGTATCACCCGTCAGTATGTATCATCCGTCAGTATGTATCACCCGTCAGTATGTATCACTCGTCAGTATGTATCACTCGTCAGTATGTATCACCCGTATGTATGTATCACTCGTCAGTATGTATCACCTGTCAGTATGTATCACCCGTCAGTATGTATCACCTGTCAGTATGTATCACCAGTCAGTATGTATCACCCGTCAGTATGTATCACCAGTCAGTATGTATCACCCGTCAGTATGTATCACCAGTCAGTATGTATCACCAGTCAGTATGTATCACCGTCAGTATGTATCACCGGTCAGTATGTATCACCCGTCAGTATGTATCACTCGTCAGTATGTATCACCGTCAGTATGTATCACCCGTCAGTATGTATCACCCGTCAGTATGTATCACCCGTCAGTATGTATCACCCGTCAGTATGTATCACCCGTCAGTATGTATCATCCGTCAGTATGTATCACCCGTCAGTATGTATCACCCGTCAGTATGTATCACCCGTCAGTATGTATCACCCGTCAGTATGTATCACCCGTCAGTATGTATCACCCGTCAGTATGTATCACTCGTCAGTATGTGTCACCGTCAGTTTGTATCATCCGTCAGTATGTATCACCAGTCAGTATGTATCACTCGTCAGTATGTATCACCTGTCAGTATGTATCACCCGTCAGAATGTATCACCGGTCAGTATGTATCACTCGTCAGTATGTATCACTCGTCAGTATGTATCACCCGTCAGTATGTATCACCCGTCAGTATGTATCACCCGTCAGTATGTATCACCCGTCAGTATGTATCACCCGTCAGTATGTATCACCCGTCAGTATGTATCACTCGTCAGTATGTATCACCCGTCAGTATGTATCACTCGTCAGTATGTATCATCCGTCAGTATGTATCACTCGTCAGTATGTATCACTCGTCAGTATGTATCACCCGTCAGTATGTATCACTCGTCAGAATGTATCACTCGTCAGTATGTATCACCCGTCAGTATGTATCACTCGTCAGTATGTATCACCCGTCAGTATGTATCACCTGTCAGTATGTATCACCCGTCAGTATGTATCACCAGTCAGTATGTATCACCCGTCAGTATGTATCACCAGTCAGTATGTATCACTCGTCAGTATGTATCACTCGTCAGTATGTATCACCCGTCAGTATGTATCACCCGTCAGTATTTATCACCCGTCAGTATGTATCACCCGTCAGTATGTATCACCCGTCAGTATGTATCACCCGTCAGTATGTATCACTCGTCAGTATGTATCACCCGTCAGTATGTATCACTCGTCAGTATGTATCACTCGTCAGTATGTATCACCCGTCAGTATGTATCACCCGTCAGTATTTATCATCCGTCAGTATGTATCACCCGTCAGTATGTATCACTCGTCAGTAAGTATCACCCGTCAGTATGTATCACCCGTCAGTATGTATCACTCGTCAGTATGTATCATCCGTCAGTATGTATCACTCGTCAGTATGTATCACCCGTCAGTATGTATCACCCGTCAGTATGTATCACCCGTCAGAATGTATCACCCGTCAGTATGTATCACCCGTCAGTATGTATCACCCTTCAGTATGTATCATCCGTCAGTATGTATCACCCGTCAGTATGTATCACCCGTCAGTATGTATCACCGTCAGTATGTATCACTCGTCAGTATGTATCACCCGTCGGTATGTATCACTCGTCGTATGTATCACCCGTCAGTATGTATCACTCGTCCAGTCATGATGTATCACCGTCAGTATGATCACTCAGTCAGTATGTATCACCAGTCAGTATGATCCACTGTGTCAGTATGTATCACCCGTCAGTACGTACAGTCACTGCTGAAGTGATCGAGTCACTGATGTAATGATCCAGTCACTGATGTAATGATCCAGTCACTGATGTAATGATCCAGTCACTGATGTACTGATACAGTCACTGTTGCATTGATCCAGTCACTGTTGTAATGATCCAGTCACTGATGTACTGATGCAGTCACTGTTGTAATGATCCAGTCACTGTTGTACTGATCCAGTCACTGTTGTACTGATGCAGTCACTGTTGTAATGATCCAGTCACTGTTGTTTGTAAATCCTGTCACTGTTGTACTGATCCAGTCACTGTTGTAATGATCCAGTCACTGTTGTAATGATCCAGTCACTGTTGTAATGATCCAGTCACTGTGTACTGATCCAGTCACTGTTGTATTGATCCAGTCACTGTGTACTGATCCAGTCACTGTTGTACTGATCCAGTCACTGTTGTATGATCCAGTCACTGTTGTAATGATCCAGTCACTGCTGTAATGATCCAGTCACTGTTGTAATGATCCAGTCACTGTTGTAATGATCCAGTCACTGTTGTAGTATCCAGTCACTGATGTAATGATCCAGTCACTGTTGTACTGATGCAGTCACTGTTGCATTGATCCAGTCACTGTTGTAATGATCCAGTCACTTTTGTACTGATGCAGTCACTGCTGTAATGATCCAGTCACTGTTGTAATGATCCAGTCACTGATGTAGTGATCCAGTCACTGTTGTAGTGATCCAGTCACTCTTGTAATGATCCAGTCACTGTTGTACTGATCCAGTCACTGATGTAGTGATCCAGTCACTGTTGTAATGATCCAGTCACTGTTGTAATGATCCAGTCACTGATGTAGTGATCCAGTCACTGATGTAGTGATCCAGTCACTGATGTAGTGATCCAGTCACTGCTGTAGTGATCCAGTCACTGATGTAGTGATCCAGTCACTGATGTAGTGATCCAGTCACTGTTGTAATGATCCAGTCACTGATGTAATGATCCAGTCACTGCTGTAGTGATCCAGTCACTGATGTAGTGATCCAGTCACTGATGTAGTGATCCAGTCACTGATGTAGTGATCCAGTCACTGCTGTAGTGATCCAGTCACTGATGTAGTGATCCAGTCACTGCTGTAGTGATCCAGTCACTGCTGTAATGATCCAGTCACTGTTGTAGTGATCCAGTCACTGTTGTAGTGATCCAGTCACTGTTGTAATGATCCAGTCACTGCTGTAGTTGTTGGGAAGAAAGCTTACTCTCTATTAATTGATTAATATTGAATTAATGGATCAATTTAAATTAATCTAAGGACCACCCTATTTTGACTGAAAAGGTAAACAGATAAAGTTAAATGATAAGGACTGAAACACCAGTGCTTATGGATAAGAAACAATTAAAGATTATTCTTTAATCTTCAATGGGCTGTATAATATATTAGTGTTCGAGAATAACCTTTCCGTCCTTCACAAACTGGTGGGTTAATACCAGAAGTGATCTACTCCCAGTACGCTTCATCAAGGCTGGTTCTTCCTCTACTAAAATTAGTAATTTCTACTAAATACTATATTAAGAAACATTTGATAAATTGATTAATGGTAAAAAAATTATATGTTGATTCACCAAGAAATTATTCTCATTTGACTTCTATGAGGCTATCGTATTACGTTAGATATCTCAAATCAAATAAACTAAATGTCTTCGACTGATAATCAATTCTAGAATTCACTCAATCAAAGAAAATAATTGAAAAGGGTTCAGCTGCTTAGCTGTAATAGTGAACGGAGAGGTAGAGGTGTGATGGCGTCGTCTGTTACTTGCTGCAACACGTGAGCTCCAGCATGGCGTGGGAACATGAGGACCACGACCACTTTCAACACAAGCTGAAATTTCAACTAAATATACCAATTGTTTATACCTACTATCTAGTATCCTCACTATGCCATAGAAGGAATAAATTAATTCCTCATGGACTTACTTATTGTTTGGGGAGGTCGCGTGGCATGACGATAGACAGTGCACAGTAAATAAATATTAATAGAGATCTCTAAATATAAATAATAGTAGGGCACTTAACCTGCTGGTTGTCCACCGAAACAATCCTAGATTGCTACTGGAGCAATTGCGCGCTCCTAGGCTGATTAACTGCAAGGGCCTAACGTAGAATTGATGGAAATTCGACTCTCCCGGGACGCACGATGTGATTGTTGGCGTCGCTTGCTCGTGTGCTTAATGGCGAATGGTGGCGTCTCTGCCCTCCCTCAACTCGTCTCACGCATTCACAACAGAATTTAATAATCACGGATAATTCTTTTCCGTATAATTACTGATGTAATACGTTAATGAGAACCGCGTTGCAATTATATGGAATTAAATAACATCATCTTCTCGTTAATGGTGTTAATCGAGAAATGGAAAGAAATTTTATTTCCTCCATAGCATTCGTACGTAACAGAAAAACTGTTACTTCATAATAATCTCAGTTAATAACTCTCGGTTTGGATAATTAGGAGTTATATTATCCGTAGTTAATTATTACACGGAATACTAATAAATTAGAGAACCACATTCAGTTCTCGAACATATTGGGAATAAATATGTTTAGATGGAGAAATATTTTTATGTTAATACTACCATTAGTGGAATTAATAACTACTGTAATTAGTATACAATAATGATGTATTATGATGCAATGGTAGTGTGTCGGTGTTTGAATTTCCAACAGTAGTGATCCAGTCCCTGCTGTAGTGATCAGTCACTGCAGCAGTGATCCAGTCGCTGCTGCAGTGATCCAATCACTGCTGTACTGATCCAGTCACTTTTGTACTAATCCAGTCACTGTTGAAGTGATACAGTCACTGTTGTACTGATCCAGTCACTGTTGTACTAATCCAGTCACTGTTGCACTGATCCAGTCACTGTTGTACTGATACAGTCACTGTTGTACTGATACAGTCACTGTTGTACTGATCCAGACACTGTTGAACAGATCCAGTCACTGTTGAACTGATCCAGTCACTGTGAATGATCCAGTCACTGTTGAACTTATCCAGTCACTGTTGTACTGATCCAGTCACTGTTGTACTGATACAGTCACTGTTGTACTGATCCAGTCACTGTTGTACTGATACAGTCACTGTTGTACTGATACAGTCACTGTTGTACTGATACAGTCACTGTTGTACTGATCCAGTCACTGTTGTACTGATCCAGTCACTGTTGTACTGATCCAAACTGTTGAACTGATCCAGTCACTGTTGAACTGATCCAGTCACTGTTGAACTGATCCAGTCACTGTTGAACTGATCCAGTCACTGTTGAACTGATCCAGTCACTGTTGTACTGATCCAGTCACTGTTGTACTGATCCAGTCACTGTTGTACTGATCCAGTCACTGTTGTACTGATCCAGTCACTGTTGTACTGATCCAGTCACTGTTGTACTGATACAGTCACTGTTGTACTGATCCAGTCACTGTTGTACTGATCCAGTCACTGTTGTACTGATACAGTCACTGTTGTACTGATACAGTCACTGTTGTACTGATCCAGTCACTGTTGTACTGATCCAGTCACTGTTGTACTGATACAGTCACTGTTGTACTGATACAGTCACTGTTGTACTGATACAGTCACTGTTGTACTGATACAGTCACTGTTGTACTGATACAGTCACTGTTGTACTGATACAGTCACTGTTGTACTGATACAGTCGCTGTTGTACTGATCCAGTCACTGTTGTACTGATCCAATCACTGTTGTACTGATACACTCCTGTTGTACTGATACAGTCACTGCTACACCGAACCCTCACTGTTGTACTGTCTGTCGGTCGGTGTAAGAGTTCTCGTGAGGACTGACACACACATACTCTCTCCCCTCTCTCTCTCTTCTGTCTGTCTCGTCTGTCTCTCTCTCTCTCTCTCTCTCTCTCTCTCTCTCTCTCTCTCTCTCTCTCTCTCTCTCTCTCTCTCTCTCTCTCTCTCTCTCTCTCTCTCTCTCTCTCCCCCAAAGAATCTTTGGATTTCTTTCTCTGTCTCTCTCTCTGTCTATGTCTGTGCATTTCAGTCACTCGGCGAGAGTCTGGGTACAGGAAGGACTCCTTGCAAGGTCGAAGTGTGGAGCCACACTTCTCTTGGACCAGGTGAGGTCTATAAGAGTGATGTCTTCAAAAGTGAGGTCTTCAAAAGTGGTGTCTTCAAAGGTGAGGTCTTCAAAGTGAGGTCTTCAAAAGTGGTGTATTCAAATGTGAGGTCTTCAAAAGCGAGGTCTTCAAAAGTGATGTCTTCAAAAGTGATGTCTTCAAAGTGAGGTCTTCAAAGTTGAGGTCTTCAAAGTGAGGTCTTCAAAGTTGAGGTCTTCAAAGTGAGGTCTTCAAAAGTGAGGTCTTCAAAGGTGAGGTCTTCAAAAGTGATGTCTTCAAAAGTGAGTCTTCAAAAGTGATGTCTTCAAAAGTGATGTCTTCAAAAGTGATGTCTTCAAAAGTGATGTCTTCAAAGTGATGTCTTCAAAGTGATGTCTTCAAAGTGAGGTCTTCAAAGTGATGTCTTCAAAGTGATGTCTTCAAAAGTGAGGTCTTCAAAGTGAGGTCTTCAAAAGTGATGTCTTCAAAAGTGATGTCTTCAAAAGTGATGTCTTCAAAAGTGATGTCTTCAAAAGTGAGGTCTTCAAAAGTGAGTTCTTCAAAAGTGAGGTCTTCAAAAGTGAGGTCTTCAAAAGTGATGTCTTCAAAAGTGATGTCTTCAAAGTGATGTCTTCAAAAGTGAGGTCTTCAAAAGTGATGTCTTCAAAAGTGAGGTCTTCAAAAGTGATGTCTTCATAAGTGATGTCTTCAAAGTGATGTCTTCAAAGGTGAGGTCTTCAAAGTGAGGTCTTCAAAGTGAGGTCTTCAAAAGTGATGTCTTCAAAAGTGATGTCTTCAAAGTGAGGTCTTCAAAAGTGAGGTCTTCAAAGGTGAGGTCTTCAAAAGTGAGGTTTCAAAAGTGATGTCTTCAAAAGCGATGTCTTCATAAGTGAGGTCATCATAAGTGATGTCTTCACAGTTGAGGTCTTCAAAGTTGAGGTCTTCAAAAGTGATGTCTTCATAAGTGATGTCTTCAAAAGTGATGTCTTCAAAGGTGAGGTCTTCAAAAGTGAGGTCTTCAAAGGTGAGGTCTACAAAAGTGAGGTTTTCAAAAGTGAGGTCTTCAAAAGTGAGGTCTTCAAAAGTGAGGTCTTCAAAAGTGATGTCTTCAAAAGTGATGTCTTCAAAGTGAGGTCTTCAAAAGTGAGGTCTTCATAAGTGATGTCTTCAAAAGTGATGTCTTCACAGTTGAGGTCTTCAAAAGTGATGTCTTCAAAAGTGATGTCTTCAAAAGTGATGTCTTCAAAAGTGAGGTTTTCAAAAGTGAGGTCTTCATAAGTGATGTCTACAAAAGTGATGTCTTCAAAAGTGATGTCTTCAAAAGTGATGTCTTCAAAAGTGATGTCTTCAAAGTTGAGGTCTTCCAAGTTGAGGTCTTCAAAAGTGATGTCTTCAAAGTGATGTCTTCAAAAGTGATGTCTTCAAAGGTGAGGTCTCGTCAAAAGTGATGTCTTCAAGGTGAGGTCTACAAAAGTGAGGTCTTCAAAAGTGAGGTCTTCAAAGTGAGGTCTTCAAAAGTGAGGTCTTCAAAAGTGATGTCTTCAAAGTGATGTCTTCAAAAGTGATGTCTTCAAAGTGATGTCTTCAAAAGTGATGTCTTCAAAAGTGAGGTCTCAAAGTGAGGTCTTCAAAGTGAGGTCTTCAAAAGTGATGTCTTCAAAAGTGAGGTCTTCAAAAGTGATGTCTTCAAAAGTGATGTCTTCAAAGTGAGGTCTTCAAAAGTGATGTCTTCAAAAGTGATGTCTTCAAAAGTGATGTCTTCAAAAGTGAGGTCTTCAAAAGTGAGGTCTTCAAAAGTGATGTCTTCAAAAGTGATGTCTTCAAAAGTGAGTCTTCAAAAGTGATGTCTTCAAAAGTGATGTCTTCAAAAGTGATGTCTTCAAAAGTGATGTCTTCAAAAGTGATGTCTTCAAAAGTGATGTCTTCAAAAGTGATGTCTTTAAAAGTGAGGTCTTCAAAAGTGATGTCTTCAAAAGTGATGTCTTCAAAGTGAGGTCTTCAAAAGTGAGGTCTTCATAAGTGATGTCTTCAAAAGTGATGTCTTCAAAAGTGATGACTTCAAAAGTGATGTCTTCAAAAGTGATGTCTTCAAAGTTGAGGTCTTCAAAGTTGAGGTCTTCAAAATTGATGTCTTCAAAAGTGATGTCTTCAAAAGTGATGTCTTCAAAGGTGATGTCTTCAAAGGTGAGGTCTTCAAAAGTGAGATCTTCATAAGTGATGTCTTCAAAAGTGACGTCTTCAAAAGTGATGTCTTCGAAAGTGATGTCTTCGAAAGTGATGTCTTCAAAGGTGAGGTCTTCAAAGGTGAGGTCTTCAAAAGTGAGGTCTTCATAAGTGATGTCTTCAAAAGTGATGTCTTCAAAAGTGATGTCTTCGAAAGTGATGTCTTCGAAAGTGATGTCTTCGAAAGTGATGTCTTCGAAAGTGATGTCTTCAAAGGTGAGGTCTTCAAAGGTGAGGTCTTCAAAAGTGAGGTCTTCATAAGTGATGTCTTCGAAAGTGACGTCTTCAAAAGTGATGTCTTCGAAAGTGATGTCTTCGAAAGTGATGTCTTCAAAAGTGAGACCATCAAAATATTTCCCTGTGTGTGTTGAACGAAGTCTAGTGTGTAGAATAATTTTTGTACTCTCCCAAGATCAGTCATTAATGTTTTTCGTTGTTGTAAGAAAACCAATTGATTTTATTTTGTTTTGAGAAGGTCGAACCATTTGCCAGCCAGTAGCCAGTGCCAGTACCGTCATGGCCTTTAGTAGAGACCATGGCACTCTGTATTCGTCTGGAGACACCTCATACAAGTGCCTCTGTGTGTGTATGAGGAAGGAGTGTGCGAGTGTTGGTAACTCACAGATGATTGGCGCTTCGTTTAGGCTCCATTTTAATAGTAATAATAATATTTATAGGGTCCTTTTAGTACAGTCTAGTTCGTTCTCGATTCAACCCGTCCTCTTAAAAATAACGTCACTTTTGGCTCGTATGCCCGGCGCTATGGCCAAATTTGGACGTAATTTGAAATGAAATCGACTCACAAAAGTGGCGTCCTGTCCCGTTTTCTGTTTGTGTCGTCCGGCTTAACTCCTCCCAGTTTGTATCCCAGAAGACAGCAATGGCTCGAGGTTCGCTGGCGAGGCTCTTCTGCTTCAAGCAAGCACCATCCAACATCAAGCTCCACCTGTACAGAATGATTATAAGGCCTAGCCTGGAATACCCTTACGTCCCCCTGAACCTCACCAACAAATCCAACATGCTGAAGATCCAACGGGTACAAAACAATGCACTTCGCTTTGCGGAGGGCCTGACACTTATGGACAGGGTAAGAACTGACCAAATCCATGAAACGCTCAACATGAAGCCAATGAACATCAGGCTCAGCTACCTGGCCAGAAGACAGCTGTACCGCATGAAGAACATGTATATCCCAGACCCCGAAGATCCCTACGTAGCAGAAAACACCACCAGCGACTACGAGATCCGCGAACCACCAAACACAACCAGAAGAATCACTCTCCAACAAAAAGTGATCAGACACATCCACGATGAGGCCTTCCCAAGACCTCAAATACTAAGCGGCCGGCCAGACGACCCTGATGAGTGGCCATCCCGGACCCGATCTACACCAAATGAAGAATAAAGGAAATAAATAAATAAATAAATAAATAAATAAATAAATAAATAAATAAATAATAAAAAAAATAAACAAATAAAACTAATACAAAAAAAAATATAAACCAAAAAACCATTTGTCGTGATATCAGATGCGTGACTACCCTGATGTTGTTAAGATTAACCTCCCTCAGCCAACTCCATCGGCTCCAGTGCTTAAGGACACCAACAAGGTCACAAACACTAGCCCCCCCAGCCAATGTACTGACAGCCCAACATAACACATACACAAACAAACGACACATACACATATGTCAACCCATGGTGGACAGGCCACCGAACTTTCAATCCTCCTCTCTCTCTACACCCGCATCCTCTTCCTGAATTTCATCTCCCCATCCCTCTACCCCCCCCCCCTCCATCCTTTCCAAGCCCTTTGGACATCAAGCTGAAGCTGGTAAGGTTACAAGAGGAAACTTTCAATTAACGTTTTTCAAAACGTTTTGAAACATTATGAGAATTTCCTGCCCACCTAACCTATCAGAGGACCCTTAACTTACTGCTGTTGGAAAAAAAATCCCAAATTTATTTATTTTTTTTTTTCATTTTCAAATTACGTCCACTTTCGGCCATACTGGTAAACGGCCAAAAGCGACGGTCTTTTTAAGAGGACAGGTTGCTCGATTAACAATTGAGAATTCCCCCGACACAATGACAGTTGCCTGACCCTCGACACAATGAATCATAAATTATATTACTATAACGACGAACAAATTTAGTTTGGGTTTCTTTCATTGATTCGTGTTTTTGTTTTTGTATGTAAGTAATAACTATTTATCCCAAATAAAAGTGAATGAAAAAATATCTGTATTTAAGCAAAAATGTATATATGTCCTCATAACGAGACTCACATGTCCCCGTCAACATTACAATCATATTTTCTTTCTGTCTTTTTCAATCTCGGATTTTTCCTTTCTGAGGAAATAAGGTATTAGAGAGAGTCACTGCGCTGGAAAACTGTGGCATGTAAAGGAACAAATCTGTTTGAGGTTGGTAACTAGATGATGCTTTCATCTTGGAGACTGTGTCGGCCTCCCCGCCAGCCGAATTACACCGGTTTTACCTGTATTTCTTCTTTCGGTAATATAAACGGAAAATTAGGAACATTTTAGTTAATTCTAATTCCTTTTAACATTCTCAATGGAAACATAAGGATATTTAATCATTACACCTTTTAAAATGAAGTTCTTCATATGCGGTGGGTGTAAACCTTTTTCCGCCTTTCATAGTAGTTTTAAGTCTCTAGGGAGCCGGTCGGCCGAGCGGACAGCACGCTGGACTTGTGATCCTGTGGTCCTGGGTTCGATCCCAGGCGCCGGCGAGAAACAATGGGCAGAGTTTCTTTCCCCCTATGCCCCTGTTACCTAGCAGTAAAATAGGTACCTGGGTGTTAGTCAGCTGTCACGGGCTGCTTCCTGGGGGTGGAGGCCTGGTCTAGGACCGGGCCGCGGGGACACTAAAGCCCCGAAATCATCTCAAGATAACCTCAAGGAACCAGGGATTTGGTTCTTTCCCAGCTCACCGGTTCGGGTTCTTGGTGAACTGAAGGAAGTCCCACCTGGTCCCCTCTCAGGTTCAGACATGGCTGGGTCTCGTTTGGGACTCTCGGACCGCTTCCTTCCTCACCACCCAGGTATAATGATACCGGAAAAGTTCCGCTTTAAAACTAAAAATCTGATAAGAAAATTGGTTAAATTTCCTCTCTCGTGTCACATTACACAGAAAATCTGAAGTTCTCGTGGATAACGCATAAAACATTAGAACAGAATAATATATTAAACTGCAGGAGGCCTGTTGACCTATATGAGGCAGTACCTGTCTATACAAAGAATATGTATTGATTAAAGTTCTTTTCCTCTTCGTTGCAAAATGAAAACCATTAATATAACTGGAAATCATAAGATTGGTGACGATCTGGTATGATCACATAACACATAATTGGTCTTCTGTCGTAACATATAACATGTAGCGCAGTGACCTTTGTTATCAACTCATAACCGGGGACCCCTCGATCAGTTCCCAAAGCAGGATAACAGCGTTCGGGAAACGTTATCCCTTCACCTGACGCCTCTCTTCAAGTAGCAGAAAATGGGTACCTGCGACTGACAAAACTATTGTGATCTGCATCCTTCAGGAGGTCAATAATTAAGAGGACCTCAATAAACCTAAGCTCAGGCTTGGTGTCCCTTGCGCAAAAGCTTACTTACGCTTACCTGAGAAGAGCAGTCATCCACAGCACCACCACCACACTCCAGCAGTCATCCACAGCACCACCACCACACTCCACCAGTCCATCCACAGCACCACCACCACACTCCAGCACTCATCCACAGCCACCACCACCACACCCACACAGTCATCCACAGCACCACCACACTCCACCAGTCATCCACAGCACCACCACACTCCACCAGTCATCCACAGCACCACCACCACACTCCACCAGTCATCCACAGCACCACCACCACACTCCACCAGTCATCCACAGCACCACCACCACACTCCACCAGTCATCCACAGCAGCCACCACACTCCACCAGTCATCCACACCACCACTCACACTCCACCAGCATCCATCCACATCGACCCCCCTATAACAT
>WNGS01001779.1:16242-26560 GCA_020271785.1 Procambarus virginalis
AATCCAGGACAACATGGATTTAGAGCGGAAGATCCTGTCTGTCACAGTTACTCAACCACTATGACAAAATCACAGAAGCCCTAGAAGAAAAGCAAAATGCAGATGTTGTATACACAGACTTTGCAAAGGCTTTCGACAAATGTGACCATGGGGTGATAGCTCACAAAATGAGGTCAATGGGAATAACTGGGAAAGTAGGACGCTGGATACTCAATTTCCTGTCGAACAGAACACAAAGAGTAACAGTCAATCAGATAAAATCGAGTCCAAGCGATGTTAAAAGCTCTGTACCTCAAGGTACAGTCCTTGCACCGCTACTGTTCCTTATTCTCATATCTGATATAGACAAAAATACACGTCACAGCTTCGTGTCATCCTTCGCAGATGACACAAAAATCAGCATGAAAATTACCTCTGCTGAAGACATTGAAAAACTACAAACAGATGTCAACAAAGTTTTCGATTGGGCAGCAGAAAATAATATGATGTTTAACAGTGATAAATTTCAGGTACTCAGGTACGGCAAAAATGAGGATCTGAAACATAATACAGGGTACAAAACACAATCAAATCTTCCCATAGTAGAAAAACAGCATGTCAAGGATTTGGGAATAATGATGTCCGACGATCTAACGTTTAGGGAGCATAACCAAGCAAATATCGCATCAGCCAGAAAAATGATCGGATGGATTACGAGAACTTTCAAATCCAGGGATCCCATCACAATGGTTGTACTCTTCAAGTCACTTGTGTTGTCCCGTCTCGAATACTGCT
This sequence comes from Procambarus virginalis, assembly GCA_020271785.1. Lineage (NCBI taxonomy): Eukaryota > Metazoa > Arthropoda > Malacostraca > Decapoda > Cambaridae > Procambarus > Procambarus virginalis. The sequence goes on from WNGS01001779.1 coordinate 17,017, forward strand.
CAGTACTCACTTCCCCCTTCAGAGCAGGAGAGATTGCTGAAATAGAGGGAATACAGAGAACATATACGGCACGCATAGACGAGATAAAACACCTAAATTATTGGGATCGTCTCAAAGCTCTCCAAATGTACTCTCTAGAAAGGAGACGAGAGAGATACCAAATAATATACACGTGGAAAATACTGGAGGGCCAGGTCCCAAATCTACACAGTAAAATAACAACGTACTGGAGTGAACGATATGGAAGAAAATGCAAGATTGAACCAGTGAAGAGCAGAGGTACCATAGGCACAATCAGAGAACACTGTATAAACATCAGAGGTCCGCGGTTGTTCAACGTCCTCCCAGCGACTATAAGAAATATTGCCGGAACAACCGTGGACAACTTCAAGAGAAAACTGGACTGTTTCCTAAGAGAAGTCCCGGATCAGCCGGGCTGTGGTGGGTATGTGGCTCTGCGGGCCGCTCCAAGCAACAGCCTGGTGGATCAAACTCTCACAAGTCGAGCCTGGCCTCGGGCCGGGCTTGGGGAGTAGAAGAACTCCCAGAACCCCATCAACCAGGTATCAACCAGGTATCAACCAGGTTTAATTCCTGCAGTCGCTCCTCGTAGCTCATACCTCTCAGCTCGGGTACTAGTCTGGTGGCAAACCTTTGAACCTTTTCCAGTTTAGTCTTATGCTTGACTAGATAGGGACTCCATGCTGGAGCCGCATACTCCAGGATTGGTCTGACATATGTGGTATATAATGTACTGAAAGATTCCTTACACAAGTTTCTAAAGGCCGTTCTTATGTTAGCCAACCTGGCATATGCTGCTGATGTTATCCTCTTGATATGAGCTTCAGGGGACAGGTCTGGCGTGATATCAATCCCCAGGTCTTTCTCTCTCTCTGACTCTTGAAGTATTTCATCTCCCAAATGATACCTTGTATCTGGTCTCCTGCTTCCTACCCCTATCTTCATTACATTACAATGTGTGTGTGTCTGTGAGCTGGCCATCTCTTGTGTGTGTCTGTGGGCTGGCCATCTCTTGTGTGTGTGTCTGTGGGCTGGCCAACTCTTGTGTGTGTGTTTGTGGGCTGGGCAGCTCTTGTGTGTGTGTCTGTGGGCTGGCCAGCTCTTGTGTGTGTCTGTGGGCAGGCCAGCTCTTGTGTGTGTGTCTGTGGGCTGGCTCTCTCTTGTGTGTGTGTCTGTGAGCTGGCCATCTCTTGTGTGTGTCTGTGGGCTGACCAACTCTTGTGTGTGTGTCTGTGGGCTCACCAACTCTTGTGTGTGTGTCTGTCGGCTGGCCATCTCTTGTGTGTGTGTCTGTGGGCTGGCCATCTCTTGTGTGTGTCTGTGGGCTGACCAACTCTTGTGTGTGTGTCTGTGGGCTGGCCAACTCTTGTGTGTGTGTCTGTCGGCTGGCCATCTCTTGTGTGTGTGTCTGTGGACTGGCCATCTCTTGTGTGTGTCTGTGGGCTGGCCATCTCTTGTGTGTGTGTCTGTGGGCTGGCCATCTCTTGTGTGTGTGTCTGTGGCTGGCCATCTCTTGTGTGTGTGTCTGTGGCTGGCCATCTCTTGTGTGTGTGTCTGTGGGCTGGACATCTCTTGTGTGTGTGTCTGTGGGCTGGCCATCTCTTGTGTGTGTGTCTGTCGGCTGGCCATCTCTTGTGTGTGTCTGTGGGCTGGCCATCTCTTTTGTGTGTCTGTGGGCTGGCCATCTCTTTGTGTGTGTCTGTGGGCTGGCCATCTCTTGTGTGTGTGTCTGTGGGCTGGTCATCTCTTGTGTGTGTGTCTGTGGGCTGGCCAGCTCTTGTGTGTGTGTCTGTGGGCTGGCCATCTCTTGTGTGTGTGTCTGTGGCTGGCCATCTCTTGTGTGTGTGTCTGTGGGCTGGCCATCTCTTGTGTGTGTCTGTGGGCTGGCCATCTCTTGTGTGTGTGTCTGTGGGCTGGCCATCTCTTGTGTGTTTCTGTGGGCTGGCCATCTCTTGTGTGTGTCTGTGGGCTGGCCATCTCTTGTGTGTGTGTCTGTGGGCTGGTCATCTCTTGTGTGTGTGTCTGTGGGCTGGCCAGCTCTTGTGTGTGTGTCTGTGGGCTGGCCATCTCTTGTGTGTGTGTCTGTAGGCTGGCCATCTCTTGTGTGTTTCTGTGGGCTTTCCATCTCTTGTGTGTGTCTGTGGGCTGGCAATCTCTTGTGTGTGTGTCTGTGGGCTGGTCATCTATTGTGTGTGTGTCTGTGGGCTGGCCAGCTCTTGTGTGTGTGTCTGTGGGCTGGCCAGCTCTTGTGTGTGTGTCTGTGGGCTGGCCAGCTCTTGTGTGTGTGTCTGTGGGCTGGCCATCTCTTGTGTGTGTCTGTGGGCTGGCCAGCTCTTGTGTGTGTGTCTGTGGGCTGGTCATCTCTTGTGTGTGTGTCTGTGGGCTGGTCATCTCTTGTGTGTGTGTCTGGGGGCTGGCCATCTCTTGTGTGTGTGTCTGTGGGCTGGCCAGCTCTTGTGTGTGTGTCTGTGGGCTGGCCATCTCTTGTGTGTGTGTCTGTGGGCTGGCCAGCTCTTGTGTGTGTGTCTGTGGGCTGGCCATCTCTTGTGTGTGTCTGTTGGCTGGCTAGCTCTTGTGTGTGTCTGTAAGCTGACCAACTCTTGTGTGTGTGTCTCTTGGCTGGCCAACTCTTGTGTGTGTGTCTGTGGGCTGGCCAGCTCTTGTGTGTGTGTCTGTGGGCTGGCCAGCTCTTGTGTGTGTGTCTGTGGGCTGGCCAGCTCTTGTGTGTGTGTCTGTGGGCTGGCCAGCTCTTGTGTGTGTGTCTGTGGGCTGGCCAGCTCTTGTGTGTGTCTGTGGGCTGGCCATCTCTTGTGTGTGTGTCTGTGGGCTGGCCATCTCTTGTGTGTGTGTCTGTGGGCTGGCCATCTCTTGTGTGTGTGTCTGTGGGCTGGCCATCTCTTGTGTGTGTGTCTGTGGGCTGGCCATCTCTTGTGTGTGTCTGTGGGCTGGCATCTCTTGTGTGTGTCTGTGGGCTGGCCATCTCTTGTGTGTGTGTCTGTGGCTGGCCATCTCTTGTGTGTGTGTCTGTGGGCTGGCCATCTCTTGTGTGTGTGTCTGTGGGCTGGCCATCTCTTGTGTGTGTGTCTGTGGGCTGGCCATCTCTTGTGTGTGTGTCTGTGGGCTGGCCAGCTCTTGTGTGTGTGTCTGTGGGCTGGCCATCTCTGTGTGTGTGTCTGTGGGCTGGCCATCTCTTGTGTGTGTGTCTGTGGGCTGGCCATCTCTTGTGTGTGTCTGTGGGCTGGCCATCTCTTGTGTGTGTGTCTGTGGGCTGGCCATCTCTTGTGTGTGTGTCTGTGGGCTGGCCATCTCTTGTGTGTGTGTCTGTGGGCTGGCCATCTCTTGTGTGTGTGTCTGTGGGCTGGCCATCTCTTGTGTGTGTCTGTGGGCTGGCCATCTCTTGTGTGTGTGTCTGTGGGCTGGCCATCTCTTGTGTGTGTGTCTGTGGGCTGGCCATCTCTTGTGTGTGTGTCTGTGGGCTGGCCATCTCTTGTGTGTGTGTCTGTGGGCTGGCCATCTCTTGTGTGTGTGTCTGTGGGCTGGCCATCTCTTGTGTGTGTCTGTGGGCTGGCCATCTCTTGTGTGTGTGTCTGTGGCTGGCCATCTCTTGTGTGTGTGTCTGTGGGCTGGCCATCTCTTGTGTGTGTGTCTGTGGGCTGGCCATCTCTGTGTGTGTGTCTGTGGGCTGGCCATCTCTTGTGTGTGTGTCTGTGGGCTGGCCATCTCTTTGTGTGTGTCTGTGGGCTGGCCATCTCTTGTGTGTGTCTGTGGGCTGGCCATCTCTTTTGTGTGTCTGTGGGCTGGCCATCTCTTTTGTGTGTCTGTGGGCTGGCCATCTCTTGTTGTGTGTCTGTGGGCTGGCCATCTCTTGTGTGTGTGTCTGTGGGCTGGCCATCTCTTGTGTGTTTCTGTGGCTGGCCATCTCTTGTGTGTGTCTGTGGGCTGGCCATCTCTTGTGTGTGTGTCTGTGGGCTGGCCATCTCTGTGTGTGTGTCTGTGGGCTGGCCATCTCTTGTGTGTGTGTCTGTGGGCTGGCCATCTCTTGTGTGTGTGTCTGTGGGCTGGCCATCTCTTGTGTGTGTGTCTGTGGGCTGGCCATCTCTTGTGTGTGTCTGTGGGCTGGCCATCTCTTGTGTGTGTGTCTGTGGCTGGCCATCTCTTGTGTGTGTGTCTGTGGGCTGGCCATCTCTTGTGTGTGTCTGTGGGCTGGCCATCTCTTGTGTGTGTGTCTGTGGGCTGGCCATCTCTTGTGTGTGTGTCTGTGGGCTGGCCATCTCTTGTGTGTGTCTGTGGGCTGGCCATCTCTTGTGTGTGTCTGTGGCTGGCCATCTCTTGTGTGTGTGTCTGTGGGCTGGCCATCTCTTGTGTGTGTGTCTGTGGGCTGGCCATCTCTTGTGTGTGTGTCTGTGGGCTGGCCATCTCTTGTGTGTGTGTCTGTGGGCTGGCCATCTCTTGTGTGTGTGTCTGTGGGCTGGCCATCTCTTGTGTGTGTGTCTGTGGGCTGGCCATCTCTTGTGTGTCTGTGGGCTGGCCATCTCTTGTGTGTGTCTGTGGGCTGGCCATCTCTTGTGTGTGTGTCTGTGGGCTGGCCATCTCTTGTGTGTGTGTCTGTGGGCTGGCCATCTCTTGTGTGTGTCTGTGGGCTGGCCATCTCTTGTGTGTGTGTCTGTGGGCTGGCCATCTCTTGTGTGTGTGTCTGTGGGCTGGCCATCTCTTGTGTGTGTGTCTGTGGGCTGGCCATCTCTTGTGTGTGTCTGTGGGCTGGCCATCTCTTGTGTGTGTGTCTGTGGGCTGGCCATCTCTTGTGTGTGTCTGTGGGCTGGCCATCTCTTGTGTGTGTCTGTGGGCTGGCCAGCTCTTGTGTGTGTCTGTGGGCTGGCCATCTCTTGTGTGTGTCTGTGGGCTGGCCATCTCTTGTGTGTGTCTGTGGGCTGGCCATCTCTTGTGTGTGTCTGTGGGCTGGCCATCTCTTGTGTGTGTGTCTGTGGGCTGGCCAGCTCTTGTGTGTGTGTCTGTGGGCTGGCCATCTCTTGTGTGTGTCTGTGGGCTGGCCATCTCTTGTGTGTGTCTGTGGGCTGGCCATCTCTTGTGTGTGTCTGTGGGCTGGCCATCTCTTGTGTGTGTCTGTGGGCTGGCCATCTCTTGTGTGTGTGTCTGTGGGCTGGCCATCTCTTGTGTGTGTGTCTGTGGGCTGGCCATCTCTTGTGTGTGTGTCTGTGGGCTGGCCAGCTCTTGTGTGTGTCTGTGGGCTGGCCATCTCTTGTGTGTGTGTCTGTGGGCTGGCCATCTCTTGTGTGTGTGTCTGTGGGCTGGCCATCTCTTGTGTGTGTGTCTGTGGGCTGGCCATCTCTTGTGTTGTGTCTGTGGGCTGGCCATCTCTTGTGTGTGTGTCTGTGGGCTGGCCATCTCTTGTGTGTGTGTCTGTGGCTGGCCATCTCTTGTGTGTGTCTGTGGGCTGGCCATCTCTTGTGTGTGTGTCTGTGGGCTGGCCATCTCTTGTGTGTGTGTCTGTGGGCTGGCCATCTCTTGTGTGTGTGTCTGTGGGCTGGCCATCTCTTGTGTGTGTGTCTGTGGGCTGGCCATCTCTTGTGTGTGTGTCTGTGGGCTGGCCATCTCTTGTGTGTGTGTCTGTGGGCTGGCCATCTCTTGTGTGTGTGTCTGTGGGCTGGCCATCTCTTGTGTGTGTCTGTGGGCTGGCCATCTCTTGTGTGTGTGTCTGTGGGCTGGCCATCTCTTGTGTGTGTGTCTGTGGGCTGGCCATCTCTTGTGTGTGTCTGTGGGCTGGCCATCTCTTGTGTGTGTCTGTGGGCTGGCCATCTCTTGTGTGTGTCTGTGGGCTGGCCATCTCTTTTGTGTGTCTGTGGGCTGGCCATCTCTTGTGTGTGTCTGTGGGCTGGCCATCTCTTGTGTGTGTCTGTGGGCTGGCCATCTCTTGTGTGTGTCTGTGGGCTGGCCATCTCTTGTGTGTGTCTGTGGGCTGGCCATCTCTTGTGTGTGTGTCTGTGGGCTGGCCATCTCTTGTGTGTTTCTGTGGGCTGGCCATCTCTTGTGTGTGTCTGTGGGCTGGCCATCTCTTGTGTGTGTCTGTGGGCTGGCCATCTCTTGTGTGTGTGTCTGTGGGCTGGCCAGCTCTTGTGTGTGTGTCTGTGGGCTGGCCATCTCTTGTGTGTGTGTCTGTGGGCTGGCCATCTCTTGTGTGTGTCTGTGGGCTGGCCATCTCTTGTGTGTGTCTGTGGGCTGGCCATCTCTTGTGTGTGTGTCTGTGGGCTGGCCATCTCTTGTGTGTGTGTCTGTGGGCTGGCCATCTCTTGTGTGTGTGTCTGTGGGCTGGCCATCTCTTGTGTGTGTCTGTGGCTGGCCATCTCTGTGTGTGTGTCTGTGGGCTGGCCATCTCTTGTGTGTGTGTCTGTGGGCTGGCCATCTCTTGTGTGTGTCTGTGGGCTGGCCATCTCTTGTGTGTGTCTGTGGGCTGGCCATCTCTTGTGTGTGTGTCTGTGGCTGGCCACTCTTGTGTGTGTGTGTGTCTGTGGGCTGGCCAGCTCTTGTGTGTGTGTGTCTGTGTCTGGGCTGGCCATCTCTTGTGTGTGTGTCTGTGGGCTGGCCATCTCTTGTGTGTGTCTGTGGGCTGGCCATCTCTTGTGTGTGTCTGTGGGCTGGCCATCTCTTGTGTGTGTGTCTGTGGCTGGCCATCTCTTGTGTGTGTGTCTGTGGGCTGGCCATCTCTTGTGTGTGTCTGTGGGCTGGCCATCTCTTGTGTGTGTCTGTGGGCTGGCCATCTCTTGTGTGTGTCTGTGGGCTGGCCAGCTCTTGTGTGTGTGTCTGTGGGCTGGCCATCTCTTGTGTGTGTGTCTGTGGGCTGGCCATCTCTTGTGTGTGTGTCTGTGGGCTGGCCATCTCTTTGTGTGTGTCTGTGGGCTGGCCATCTCTTGTGTGTGTCTGTGGGCTGGCCATCTCTTGTGTGTGTGTCTGTGGGCTGGCCATCTCTTTGTGTGTGTCTGTGGGCTGGCCATCTCTTGTGTGTGTCTGTGGGCTGGCCATCTCTTGTGTGTGTCTGTGGGCTGGCCATCTCTTGTGTGTGTCTGTGGGCTGGCCATCTCTTGTGTGTGTCTGTGGGCTGGCCATCTCTTGTTGTGTGTCTGTGGGCTGGCCATCTCTTGTGTGTGTGTCTGTGGGCTGGCCATCTCTTGTGTGTGTGTCTGTGGGCTGGCCATCTCTTGTGTGTGTCTGTGGGCTGGCCATCTCTTGTGTGTGTGTGTCTGTGGGCTGGCCATCTCTTGTGTGTGTGTCTGTGGGCTGGCCATCTCTTGTGTGTGTGTGTGGGCTGGCCATCTCTTGTGTGTTTCTGTGGGCTGGCCATCTCTTGTGTGTGTGTCTGTGGGCTGGCCACTCTTGTGTGTGTGTCTGTGGGCTGGCATCTCTTGTGTGTGTCTGTGGGCTGGCCAGCTCTTGTGTGTGTGTCTGTGGGCTGGCCATCTCTTGTGTGTGTGTCTGTGGGCTGCCATCTCTTGTGTGTTCTGTGGGCTGGCCATCTCTTGTGTGTGTCTGTGGCTGGCCATCTCTTGTGTGTGTCTGTGGGCTGGCCATCTCTTTGTGTGTGTCTGTGGGCTGGCCATCTCTTGTGTGTGTGTCTGTGGGCTGGCCAGCTCTTGTGTGTGTGTCTGTGGGCTGGCCATCTCTTGTGTGTGTGTCTGTGGGCTGCCATCTCTGTGTGTGTGTCTGGGCTGGCCATCTCTTGGTGTGTGTGTGTCTGTGGGCTGGCCATCTCTTGTGTGTGTGTCTGTGGGCTGGCCATCTCTTGTGTTGTGTCTGTGGGCTGGCCATCTCTTGTGTGTNTGTGTGTCTGTGGGCTGGCCAGCTCTTGTGCGTGTGTCTGTGGGCTGGCCATCTCTTGTGTGTGTCTGTGGGCTGGCCATCTCTTTTGTGTGTCTGTGGGCTGGCCATCTCTTGTGTGTGTCTGTGGGCTGGCCATCTCTTGTGTGTGTGTCTGTCGGCTGGCCATCTCTTGTGTGTGTGTCTGTGGGCTGGCCATCTCTTGTGTGTGTCTGTGGGCTGGCCATCTCTTGTGTGTGTCTGTGGGCTGGTCATCTCTTGTGTGTGTGTCGGTGGGCTGGCCATCTCTTGTGTGTGTGTCTGTGGGCTGGCCATCTCTTGTGTGTGTGTCTGTCGGCTGGCCATCTCTTGTGTGTGTCTGTGGGCTGGCCATCTCTTTTGTGTGTCTGTGGGCTGGCCATCTCTTTTGTGTGTCTGTGGGCTGGCAATCTCTTGTGTGTGTGTCTGTGGGCTGGCCATGTCTTGTGTGTTTCTGTGGGCTGGCCATCTCTTGTGTGTCTGTGGGCTGGCCATCTCTTGTGTGTGTGTCTGTGGGCTGGTCATCTCTTGTGTGTGTGTCTGTGGGCTGGCCAGCTCTTGTGCGTGTGTCTGTGGGCTGGCCATCTCTTGTGTGTGTCTGTGGGCTGGCCATCTCTTGTGTGTTTCTGTGGGCTGGCCATCTCTTGTGTGTGTCTGTTGGCTGGCCATCTCTTGTGTGTGTGTCTGTGGGCTGGTCATCTCTTGTGTGTGTGTCTGTGGGCTGGCCAGCTCTTGTGTGTGTGTCTGTGGGCTGGCCAGCTCTTGTGTGTGTGTCTGTGGGCTGGCCAGCTCTTGTGTGTGTGTCTGTGGGCTGGCCATCTCTTGTGTGTGTGTCTGTGGGCTGGCCATCTCTTGTGTGTGTCTGTGGGCTGGCCAGCTCTTGTGTGTGTGTCTGTGGGCTGGTCATCTCTTGTGTGTGTGTCTGTGGGCTGGTCATCTCTTGTGTGTGTGTCTGGGGCTGGCCATCTCTTGTGTGTTTGTCTGTGGGCTGGCCAGCTCTTGTGTGTGTGTCTGTGGGCTGGCCATCTCTTGTGTGTGTGTCTGTGGGCTGGCCAGCTTGTGTGTGTGTCTGTGGGCTGGCCATCTCTTGTGTGTGTCTGTTGGCTGGCCAGCTCTTGTGTGTGTCTGTGGGCTGACCAACTCTTGTGTGTGTGTCTGTGGGCTGGCCAACTCTTGTGTGTGTGTCTGTGGGCTGGCCAGCTCTTGTGTGTGTGTGTGTGTCTGTGGGTTGGCCAGCTCTTGTGTGTGTGTCTATGGCTGGCCATCTCTTGTGTGTGTGTCTGTGGCTGGCCATCTCTTGTGTGTGTGTCTGTGGGCTAGCCATCTCTTGTGTGTTTGTCTGTGGGCTGGCCATCTCTTGTGTGTGTCTGTGGGCTGGCCATCTCTTTTGTGTGTCTGTGGGCTGGCCATCTCTTTTGTGTGTCTGTGGGCTGGCCATCTCTTGTGTGTGTCTGTCGGCTGGCCATCTCTTGTGTGTGTCTGTGGGCTGGCCATCTCTTTTGTGTGTCTGTGGGCTGGCCATCTCTTTTGTGTGTCTGTGGGCTGGCCAGCTCTTGTGTGTGTGTCTGTGGGCTGGCCATCTCTTGTGTGTGTGTCTGTGGGCTGGCCATCTCTTGTGTGTGTCTGTGTGCTGGCCAGCTCTTGTGTGTGTGTCTGTGGGCTGGTCATCTCTTGTGTG
>WNGS01001779.1:49760-72907 GCA_020271785.1 Procambarus virginalis
GGGCTGGCCGTCTCTTGAGTGTGTGTCTGTGGGCTGGCCATCTCTTGAGTGTGTGTCTGTGGGATGGCCAGTTCGAGTGTTTGTCTGTGGGGTTGCCAGCTCTTTTGTATGTATCTGTGGGCTGGCCATCTATTGTGTGTGTGTGTCTGTGGGCTGGCCATCTCTTGTGTGTCTGTGTCTGTGGGCTGGCCATCTCTTGTGTGTGTGTGTCTGTGGGCTGGCCATCTCTTGTGTGTGTGTGTGTCTGCGGGCTGGCCATCTCTTGTGTGTGTGTGTGTCTGTGGGCTGGCAATCTCTTGTGTGTGTGTGTGTCTGCGGGCTGGCCATCTCTTGTGTGTGTGTGTGTGTGTGCCTGTGGGCTGGCCGTCTCTTGAGTGTGTGTGCCTGTGGGCTGGCCGTCTCTTGAGTGTGTGTGTCTGTGGGCTGGCCATCTCTTGAGTGTGTGTGTCTGTGGGCTGGCCATCTCTTGTGTATCTGTGTCTGTGGGCTGGCCGTCTCTTGTGTGTGTGTCTGTGGGCAGGCCATCTCTTGTGTGTGTGTCTGTGGGCTGGCCATCTCTTGTGTGTGTGTGTCTGTGGGCTGGCCATCTCTTGTGTGTGTGTGTCTGTGGGCTGGCCATCTCTTGTGTATCTGTGTCTGTGGGCTGGCCGTCTCTTGAGTATGTGTCTGTGGGCTGGCCATCTCTTGTGTGTGTGTGTCTGTGGGCTGGCCATCTCTTGTGTGTGTGTGCCTGTGTGCTGGCCATCTCTTGTGTGTATGTGTCTGTGGGCTGGCCATCTCTTGTGTATCTGTATCTGTGGGCTGGCCGTCTCTTGAGTGTGTGTCTGTGGGCTGGCCATCTCTTGTGTGTGTGTGTCTGTGGGCTGGCCATCTCTTGTGTGTGTGTGTCTGTGGGCTGGCCATCTCTTGTGTATCTGTGTCTGCGGGCTGGCCGTCTCTTGAGTGTGTGTCTGCGGGCTGGCCAGCTCTTAAGTGAGTGTCTGTGGGCTGGCCATCTCTTGAGTGTGTGTCTGCGGGCTGGCCATCTCTTGAGTGTGTGTCTGCGGCTGGCCGTCGTTTGAGTGTGTGTCTGTGGGCTGGCCATCTCTTGAGTGTGTGTCTGTGGGCTGGCCATCTCTTGAGTTTGTGTCTGCGGGCTGGCCATCTCTTGTGTGTGTGTCTGCGGGCTGGCCATCTCTTGAGTGTGTGTCTGCAGGCTGGCCATCTCTTGAGTGTGTGTCTGCGGGCTGGCCATCTCTTGAGTGTGTGTCTGCGGGCTTGCCATCTCTTGTGTGTGTGTCTGCGGGCTGGCCATCTCTTGAGTGTGTGTCTGCAGGCTGGCCATCTCTTGAGTGTGTGTCTGCGGGCTGGCCGTCTCTTGAGTGTGTGTCTGCGGGCTGGCCATCTCTTGTGTGTGTGTGCCTGTGTGCTGGCCATCTCTTGTGTGTGTGTGTCTGTGGGCTGGCCATCTCTTGTGTATCTGTGTCTGTGGGCTGGCCGTCTCTTGAGTGTGTGTCTGTGGGCTGGCCATCTCTTGTGTGTGTGTCTGTGGGCTGGCCATCTCTTGAGTGTGTGTCTGCGGGCTGGCCGTCTCTTGAGTGTGTGTCTGCGGGCTGGCCTTCTCTTGAGTGTGTGTCTGTGGGCTAGCCATCTATTCATATGTATTCATATCCAATTTATACCCATTGATTCACCCTAAACATTTGTGTCATCTCACCTCACCCAAAAAGAATATAAGCATGATATATGATAGGTGTAAACCAGCCTTTGAAAATGTTAGAAGTCCTTACTTTTAGGCATCAGACCAAAATATAAATGTAAAAATTTAATTTGAGGGTTAATTTTTAAAATACCCTCGACAGTGAAGAAAAAGGCCGGTGGGGAAGTGGTTCAAATATCTTCGGCTATCACTTCCATTTGTCCGGTCGTGATGGTCAAGCGGATTAATGCGTCCTGTACATACCAGTTGCGTTGCTCCTGGCAGTACGGGTCCGAGTCACTCCTGGGATGTGAGTTTTCAGTTTCATATAGTCCTGCGGACCATTCAGGCTTCCTCGCAGTTGTGTTCCTCACGTGTGCCCCAAAGAATGAGGTGATTTGATAAAATGCTATGCCTAAGATTACCATCCGAGTGCCGGCGGGGAAGTGGTTCAAATAGCTTCGGCTATCACTTTCTTTTGTCCGGTCGTGATGGTCAAGCGGATTAAGGCGTCCTTTACATACCAGTTGCGTTGCTCCTGACAGTATGGGTTCGAGTCACTTCTGGGGTGTGAGTTTTCAGTTGCATATAGTCATGGGGACCATTCAGGCTTGTTCGCATTTGTATTCCTCACGTGTGCCCCAAAGAATGAGGTGATTTGATAAAATGCTATGCCTAAGATTACCATCCGAGTGCCGGCGGGGAAGTGGTTCAAATAGCTTCGGCTATCACTTTCTTTTGTCCGGTCGTGATGGTCAAGCGGATTAAGGCGTCCTTTACATACCAGTTGCGTTGCTCCTGACAGTATGGGTTCGAGTCACTTCTGGGGTGTGAGTTTTCAGTTGCATATAGTCATGGGGACCATTCAGGCTTGTTCGCATTTGTATTCCTCACGTGTGCCCCAAAGAATGAGGTGATTTGATAAAATGCTATGCCCAAGATTACCATCCGAGTGCCGGCAGGGAAGTGGTTCAAATAGCTTCGGCTATCACTTCCTTATATCCGGTCGTGATGGTCAAGCGGATTAGGGCGTCCTGTACATACCACTTCCGTTCCTCCTGGCAGTATGGGTTCAAGTCACTTCTGGGGTGTGAGTTTTCAGTTATATATATATATATATATATATATATATATATATATATATATATATATATATATATATATATATATATATATATATTTGTTCATTTGTCAGAAGATGCTCACCAAATTGATTGGGAGATGGCTTCTTCAAAAACGAATTGTAAAAGCACCTATAACAGAAACATAATTGAATCTGCTTTGATACAGATCACATGGAAATGTCAAGACACATAAGCCTGGAAACCCACTTCGGCCAATCATCAGCCAGATACCCACACCCACGTACAGACTGGCGAAACGACTCAACGGCTTACTGACTCCTTATGTCCCTTGCGCCTTCACTGGCACTGAATCACTGTTTACCAACGTACCTGTGGATGAAACAATCGGGATGATAGTGGACCGAGTGTATCGTGATCCGGCCTGTACTCCTCTTGACATACCAGAAAATATCCTGAGGAAACTACTCCAAGCTTGTACTAAGGAAGCACCCTTTATGAGCCCGGATGGGCACATGTATAAGCAAGTAGATGGGGTCGCCATGGGTTCTTCCTAGGTGTCCTGTTTGCGAACTTCTACATGGGTACTATCGAGAAAAAAGTCTTAGTCGACTTGAACTTGAAACCGGCCATATACTGCAGGTATGTTGACGACATTTTTACACAGGTACCTGATGTCAGACATCTGCAAAAGCTGAAAGAGGCGTTTGAGCAGAATTCTGTGCTGCGTTTCACTTACGAGATGGAGAAGGATGGGAAGCTGCCCTTTCTAGATGTAACAGTCATGGAAAGGAGCAGAGGTTTCCACACTGCAGTCTACACTAATGAAACAAACATAGGAATGTGCCTAAATGCCAACAGTGACTGCCCAGACAGGTACAAGAGGAGTGTTGTTAAAGCTTATGTCGACCGTGCTCTGAGCCACAGTTCAGGAAGGAAGCAAGTCGATGAAGAACTCTGTAGGGTAAGGCAGGGCCTAGTCAACAACGGCTTCTCCAATGGTTTCGTTGAAGACATCATAAGAAGGAAGGTGAAACACCATGCAACCTCTGAAGAGACAACTAACATAACACCTGTACCCCTATTAGACTATTTTACAGGAACTTCTTTTCCACAGCTCATAAAACGGAGGAAAGGGTCCTGAAAGATATTGTTAATAGAAACGTTATCCCTACAGACAAAAATCAGAAGATACAATTGACGATTTACTATAAAACCGAGANCCCCAAGTCTTTTTCTTTCTCTGATTCCTGATGAATTTCCTCCCCAGATGATACCTTGTATCTGGCCTCCTGCTCCTACACCTATCTTCATTACATTACATTTGGTTGGGTTAAACTCTAACAACCATTTGTTCGACCATTCCTTCAGCTTGTCTAGGTCTCTTGAAGCCTCAAACAGTCCTCTTCTCTTTAATCCTTCTCATAATTTTGGCATCGTCCGCAACATGGAGAGAAATGAATCGATACCCTCCGGGAGATCATTTTTACATATCAGAAACAAGATAGGACCGAGTACAGAGCCCTGTGGGACTCCACTGGTGACTTCACGCCAATCGGAGGTCTCACCCCTTACCGTAACTCTCTGCTTCTATTGCTTAGGTACTCCTTATCCACTGGAGCACCTTACCAGTTACACCTGCCTGTCTCTCCAGCTTATGTACCAGCCTCTTATGCGGTACTGTGTCAAAGGCTTTCCGACAGTCCAAGAAAATGCAGTCCGCCCAGCCTCTCTTTCTTGCTTAATCTTTGTCACCTGATCGTAGAATTCTATCAAGCCTGTAAGGCAAGATTTTCCCTCCCTGAACCATGTTGGCGATTTGTCACGAAGTCTCTTCTCTCCAGATGTGTTACCAGGTTTTTTCTCACGATCTTCTCCATCACCTTGCATGGTATACAAGTCAAGGACACTGGCCTGTAGTTCAGTGCCTCTTGCCTGTCGCCCTTTTGTATATTGGGACCACATTCGCCGTCTTCCATATTTCTGGTAGGTCTCCCGTCTCCAGTGACTTACTATACACTATGGAGAGTGGCAAGCAAAGTGCCTCTGCACACTCTTTCAGTATCCAAGGTGAGATCCCGTCTGGCCCAACAGCCTTCCTAACATCCAGATCCAGCAGGTGTCTCTTACCTCCTCTCTCGTAATTTCGAACTCTTCCAAGGCCGCCTGATTTACCTCCCTTCTCCTAGCACAGTGACCTCACCTTGTTCTATTGTGAAGACCTCCTGGAACCTCTTGTTGAGTTCTTCACACACCTCTTTGTCATTCTCTGTATACCTGTCCTCGCCTGTTCTAAGTTTCAATACCTGTTCTTTCACTGTTGTTTTCCTTCTGATGTGACTGTGGAGTAGCTTTGGTTCGGTCTTGGCTTTGTTTGCTATATCATTTTCAAAACTTTTCTCTGCTTCTCTTCTCACCCTGACGTACTCATTCCTGGCTCTCTGGTATCTCTCTCTGCTTTCTGGTGTTCTGTTATTCCGGAAGTTCCTCCACGCCCTTTTGTTCAGTTTCTTCGCTTCCATACATTCCCTATTATACCATGGATTCTTCTGTTGCTTCTCGGATTTTTCCCTTGGACCGGGATGAACCTGTTTACTGCCTCCTGACACTTTTGGGTAACATAGTCCATCATACCCTGTACAGACTTATCTCTGAGGTCTGAGTCCCAAGGTATTTCACTTAGGAAACTTCTCATCTGTACATAATTCCCCTTCGGAATGCCAGCCTTTGATTCCTAGTTCTTTTTGGGGGAGATAATTCCTAGCTCTACCAGGTACTCAAAGTTTAATACACTATGGTCACTCATTCCCAAGGGCGCTTCCATCTTAACTTCCCTTATATCCCACTCATTTAGGGTAAATATCAAATCAAGCATTGCTGGTTCATCTTCTCCTCTCATTCTTGTTGGGTCACTGACGTGCTGGCTTAGAAAGTTTCTTGTTGCCACATCCAGCAGCTTAGCTCTCCATGTTTCTGGTCCTCCATGCGGGTCTCTGTTCTCCCAATCTATTTTCCCATGGTTGAAGTCTCCCATATTAGTAGTCCAGATCCATTCCTGCTAGCAACAGAAGCTGCTCTTTCTATTATGTTAATGGTGGCCATGTTGTTTCTATCATATTCCTGTCTAGGTCTTCTGTCATTTGGTGGAGGATTATATGACTATGACTATATTTTTTCCCTCCATTTGTTATGGTACCTGCTATGTAGTCACTGAAACCTTCACAGCCCTGAACAACCATCTCCTCAATATCCCAGCCTTTTCTTACCAGTAGAGCTACACCACCACCACCTCTTCCTTCCTCTCTTTCCTCATAACATAATAGTCCTGTGGGAACACTGCATTTGTTATCGTTTTCGTCAGTTTGTTTCTGCGAGGGCTATTATGTCTGGGTTTTCCTCTAGTACCCGTTCTCCAAGCTCATTCGCTTTATTTGTAATTTCATCTATGTTAGTGTACATTGCTTTGAGGCTCACTTTCTCTGTCCCTTCTCAAGTCGCCTCCTTGGTGAGTGTTCTGCTGGTGGGGGAAGCTGTTCCATTGGTGTGAAGACCTGTGAGGTGGATAACAGGGTTTCAGAGGATACTAGGACGAGGGGCGGGGGATCCAGTGAAGGGGGAGGGGAGGGAGGGTATGGGGTGAAAGGGAATGTGTGGTGTGTGTGTGTTGTGTGTGTGGTTGTGTGGTGTGGGTGTTGTGTGTGTGGGTGTGTGTGTGTGTGTGTGTGTGTGTGTGTGTGTGTGTGTGTGTGGGTACTGACCTATTTGTACTCACCTATTTGTGCTAGCAGGGGTTGAGCTTTGACAGTTGAGAGGCGGGACCAAAGAGCCAATCAACTGGTGTACAGATTCCAGAAACTACTGGGCCCTATCATATCGACATTTGAAGCAGTGTATGGAGTCAGCCTCGACCACATTACTGCATACTGCATTCAATCTGTTAACTACTCTGACACTGAAAAAGTTCTTTCTAACGTTCCTTTGGCTCATGTGGGTACTCAGTTTCTACATGTGTCCCCTTGTTCGTGTACCATCTGTGTTGAATAGTTTATCCTTGTCTAACCGGTCGATTCCCCTGAGGATTTTGTAGGTAGTGATTGTGAGGGAATGGTCTCTCAAGATTCTCCCACAGCTAACTTGAATGGCTCATTGCAATGTACAGTGCACCGATTTAGTGCACAAGCCTTATCTCTGTTAACCCTGGATAATAAACTGCCATGTTGGGTGTCCCCAGGATGCGCACATAACCAGGAATACGTTTATAATACGGAGACCGCCATATGACCAGGCAGGAAGTAGATACAGCGAAAAGCATACTTGCTACAGGGTCAGAGAGCACACATTGGAGGTGTCAAGCGTGAGAGACAGAGGAGGCACCAGCGAGGCGACTGACCTCTGGGCTCAGCCTCAACCGGGGCGATGGAGAATAACAACTGTGATGTGGTCGTGACATGTTCATGACGTCATCTCTACTACTGATCAGGGAACGATCAATAAGATTGATTCCCGCTCTTTTGCTGCAATGTCATTGTTCAAATTGTAATCCCTTGTGTTGTGTCCCATGAGGAGCCCTGAGCCCCAGGCAAGAGCATTCACGTGAGGGAGCCCGTGTTTAGAGGACGTGTCCTGTTCTGTCTATCGGCCAATTGATAGAAGAACACCGTCTATTACTCACCGTCAAGTTAAACTCAGCGTCTTTTCAATATACCAACGCTCGCCCGGAATCGCGACTGTGAATATATTGTTTAGAAGCATAGTGACAAATTACCAGAGCGAAACAGACTGGTATCAGGTAACCCTTGGTGACAAGTGGAGATCGTCTGTGAGTGACCTAGAGTGAACTAAGGAGTGCTGCTGCCTAAGTAACCTGTGAGTGACTTTTGCCACAGTGTACCGCTTGGTACCATATAATCAGTGGCCACACGGTCCAGAGCGTGTAGCTAGAGCCTCAAGCCGCCACCGCCCTGCCTCACGGCACTACGTGACGTCACCACCCTTACTCATCGCCAGTGCCATCAGTGTGTGTGCGTGTGTTTGTTAGACATACAGTGCGCCCTCCTGTGAGTACCCCCCGTTTCAAGTACGGTTTGTGGGAAAGCCTGTCGCCAATGGTCTCACGTCAGAACGAGCGCCCAGCTGTCAGGCCACCTACGAGATCTTCCATAAATGTGCCTGAGTGAGTGATTGAATAAGAGAGGTAGCCTACCTGTAAATACAAGATCTTGTCATTGTTTTATTGTGTCTGTGTTGATCTGAGGTATCAACCACAGTCTCACCTTCTCATACCTGACACAGGAATAGGTGAAGACACCTGACGGTGTGTGTGTGTTTATCTGTGTGGTACCACGACATTACACTCGTCTGTGAATATGAGCTTCCCATACACCACACATTTATTATTGTGTGATATTATTATTGTGCATATTATTGTCTGTCCCATTGACAGTGTATTTGTGAATTATTGCATATCCTCATTACCCGAGTATCAGGTTGGAATGGGCTGGCCATCTCTTGTGTGTGTGTCTGTGGACTGGCCATCTCATGTGTGTGTCTGTGGACTGGCCATCTCATGTGTGTGTCTGTGGACTGGCCATCTCATGTGTGTGTGTCTGTGGAGTGGCCATCTCTTGTGTGTGTCTGTGAACTGGCCATCTCTTGTGTGTGTGTCTGTGGACTGGCCATCTCATGTGTGTGTGTCTGTGGACTGGCCATCTCATGTGTGTGTGTCTGTGGACTGGCCATCTCATGTGTGTGTGTCTGTGGACTGGCCATCTCTTGTGTGTGTCTGTGGACTGGCCATCTCATGTGTGTGTCTGTGGACTGGCCATCTCATGTGTGTGTCTGTGGACTGGCCATCTCTTGTGTGTGTCTGTGGACTGGCCATCTCTTGTGTGTGTTTGTGGACTGGCCATCTCTTGTGTGTGTCTGTGGACTGGCCATCTCTTGTGTGTGTCTGTGGACTGGCCATCTCTTGTGTGTGTGTCTGTGGGCTGGCCATCTCTTGTGTGTGTCTGTGGACTGGCCATCTCTCGTGTGTGTCTGTGGGCTGGCCATCTCTCATGAGTGATTCTGTGGGCTGGCCATCTCTTGTGAGTGTGTCTGTGGGCTGGCCATCTCTCGTGTGTGTGTCTGTGGGCTGGCCATCTCTTGTGAGTGTGTCTGTGGGCTGGCCATCTCTCGTGTGTGTGTCTGTGGGCTGGCCATCTCTCGTGTGTGTGACTGTGGGCTGGCCATCTCTCGTGTGTGTGTCTGTGGGCTGGCCATCTCTCGTGTGTGTGTCTGTGGGCTGGCCATCTCTCGTGTGTGTGTCTGTGGGCTGGCCATCTCTCGTGTGTGTGTCTGTGGGCTGGCCATCTCTCGTGTGTGTGTCTGTGGGCTGGCCATCTCTCGTGTGTGTGTCTGTGGGCTGGCCATCTCTCGTGTGTGTGTCTGTGGGCTGGCCATCTCTCATGAGTGTTCTGTGGGCTGGCCATCTCTTGTGTGTGTTTAAGTGGGCTGGCCATCTCTTGAGTGTGTTTGTCTGTGGGCTGGCCAACTCTTGTGTGTGTGTTTGTTGGCTGGTCATCTCTTGTGTGTGTTTGTCTGTGGGCTGGTCATCTCTTGTGTGTGTGTGTCTGTTGGCTGGCCATCTCTTGTGTATGTAACTGTGGGCTGGCCATCTCTCGTGTGTGTCTCTGTGGGCTGGCCATCTCTTCTGTGTGTCTGTGGGCTGGCCATCTCTTGTGTATGTGTCTGTTGGCTGGCCATCTCTTGTGTGGGTGTCTGTGGGCTGGCCATCTCTTCTGTGTGTCTGTGGGCTGGTCATTTCTTGTGTGGGTGTCTGTGGGCTGGCCATCTCTGACGTGTGTGTGTCTGTGGGCTGGCCGTCTCTCGTGTGTGTGTCTGTGGGCTGGCCGTCTCTCGTGTGTGTGTCTGTGGGCTGGCCATCTCTGACGTATGTGTGTCTGTAGGCTGGCCGTCTCTCGTGTGTGTCTGTGGGATGGCCAGTTCGAGTGTGTGTCTGTGGGGTGGCCAGCTGTTGTGTGTGTGTCTGTGGGCTGGCCAGCTCTTGAGTGTGTCTGTGGGCTGGTCGTCTCTCGTGTGTGTGTCTGTGGGCTGGCCGTCTATCGTGTGTGTGTCTGTGGGCAGGCCATCTCTCGTGTGTGTATCTGTGGGCAGGCCGTCTCTCGTGTGTGTGTCTGTGGGCTGGCCATCTCTTGTGTGTGTGTCTGTAAGCTTGCCATCTCTTGTGTGTGTGTCTGTGGGATGGCCAGTTCGAGTGTGTGTCTGTGGGGTGGCCAGCTCTTGTGTGTGTGTCTGTGGGCTGGCCAGCTCTTGAGTGTGTGTCTGTGGGTTGGCCATCTCTCGTGTGTGTCTGTGGGATGGCCAGTTCGAGTGTGTGTCTGTGGGGTGGCCAGCTCTTGTACTCACCTAATTGTGCTTGCGGGGTTTGAGCTTTGGCTCTTGGTCCCGCCTCTCAACTGTCAATCAACTGGTGTACAGATTCCTGAGCCTACTGGGCTCTATCATATCTACATTTGAAACTGTGTATGGAGTCAGCCTCCACCACATCACTTCCTAATGCATTCCATTTACTAACTACTCTGACACTGAAAAAGTTCTTTCTAATGTCTCTGTGGCTCATTTGGGTACTCTGCTTCCACCTGTGTCCCCTTGTTCGCGCCCCTCCAGTGTTGAATAGTTCATCCTTGTTTACCCGGTCAATTCCCCTGAGGATTTTGTAGGTTGTGATCATTTAAGGGAGCCGGTCGGCCGAGCGGACAGCACGCTGGACTTGTGATCCTGTGGTCCTGGGTTCGATCCCAGGCGCCGGCGAGAAACACTGGGCAGAGTTTCTTTCACCCTATGCCCCTGTTACCTAGCAGTAAAATAGGTACCTGGGTGTTAGTCAGCTGTCACGGGCTGCTTCCTGGGGGTGGAGGCCTGGTCGAGGACCGGGCCGCGGGGACAGTAAAGCCCCGAAATCATCTCAAGATAACCTCAAGATAACTTCCCCCCTTACTCTTCTGTCTTCCAGTGTCGTAAGTTGCATTTCCCGCAGCCTTTCCTCATAACTCATGCCTCTTAGTTCTGGGTCTAGTCTAGTAGCATACCTTTGGACTTTTTCCAGCTTCGTCTTGTGCTTGACAAGGTACGGGCTCCATGCTGGGGCCGCGTACTCCAGGATTGGTCTTACATATGTGTGTACAAGATTCTGAATGATTCCTGACACAGGTTCCTGAACGCCGTTCTGATGTTAGCCAGCCTCGCATATGCCGCAGACGTTATTCTCTTTATGTGGGCTTTAGGAGACATGTTTGGTGTGATATCAACTCCTAGATCTTTCTCTCTGTCTGTTTCATTAAGTACTTCATCACCTATTCTGTATCCTGTGTCTGGCCTCCTTTTTCCACTGCCTAGTTTCATTACTTTGCATTTACTTGGGTTGAACTTCAACAGCCATTTGTTGGACCATTCACTCAGTCTATCTAGGTCATCTTGTAGCCTCCTACTATCATCCTCTGTTTCAATCCTCCTCATAATTTTTGCATCGTCGGCAAACATTGAGAGGAACGAATCTATACCCTCTGGGAGATCATTACATATACCAGAAACAGTATAGGTCCAAGGACTGACCCCTGCGGGACTCCACTTGTAACGTCTCGCCAATCAGAGACTTCACCCCTCACACAGACTCGTTGTCTCCTGTTGCTTAGGTACTCCTCTATCCACCGGAGTACCTTCCCTTTCACTCCAGCCTGCATCTCCAACTTTCGCACAAGCCTCTTGTGTGGCACTGTATCAAGGCTTTCTGACAATCCAAAAATATGCAGTCTGCCCACCCTTCTCTTTCTTGCCTTATTTTTGTTGCCTGGTCGTAGAATTCAAGTAACCCTGTGAGGCAGGACCTGCCATCCCTGAACCCATGTTGATGCTGTGTTACAAAGTTCCTTCGCTCCAGATGCTCCACTAGTTTTTTTCGCACAATCTTCTCCATCAGCTTGCATGGTATGCAGGTTAGGGACACTGGTCTGTAGTTCAGTGGTCTTGTGTGTGTGTCTGTGGGCTGGCCAGCTCTTGAGTGTGTCTGTGGGCTGGCCGTCTCTCGTGTGTGTGTCTGTGGGCTGGCCGTCTCTCGTGTGTGTGTCTGTGGGCAGGCCATCTCTCGTGTGTGTGTCTGTGGGCAGGCCATCTCTCGTGTGTGTGTCTGTGGGCTGGTCATCTCTCGTGTGTGTGTCTGTGGTCTGGCTATCTCTTGTGTGTGTGTCTGTAAGCTTGCCATCTCTTGTGTGTGTGTCTGTGGGATGGCCAGTTCGAGTGTGTGTCTGTGGGGTGGCCAGTTCTTGTGTGTGTGTCTGTGGGCTGGCCAGCTCTTGAGTGTGTGTCAGAGGGCTGGCCATCTCTGACGTGTGTGTGTCTGTGGGCTGGCCGTCTCTCGTGTGTGTGTCTGTGGGCTGGCCATCTCTCGTGTGTGTGTCTGTGGGCTGGCCATCTCTCGTGTGTGTCTGTTGGATGGCCAGTTCGAGTGTGTGTCTGTGGGCTGGCCATCTCTTGTGTGTATGTCTGTCTGTGGGCTTGCCATCTCTTGAGTGTGTGTGTCTGTGGGCTGGCCATCTCTTGTGTGTGTGTCTGTCTGTGGACTGGCCATCTCTTGAGTGTGTTTAAGTGGACTGGCCATCTCTTGAGTGTGTCTGTGGACTGGCCATCTCTTGAGTGTGTCTGTGGACTGGCCATCTCTTGAGTGTGTCTGTGGACTGACAATCTCTTGTGTGTGTGTGTCTGTGGACTGGTCATATCTTTAGTGTGTGTCTGTGGACTGACCATCTCTGACGTGTGTATCTGTGGACTGACAATCTCTTGTGAGTGTGTGTCTGTGGACTGGTCATATCTTTAGTGTGTGTCTGTGGACTGGTCATATCTTTAGTGTGTGTCTGTGGACTGGTCATATCTTTAGTGTGTGTCTGTGGACTGACCATCTCTGACGTGTGTGTCTGTGGACTGGTCATATCTTTTGTGTGTGTCTGTGGGCTGACAATCTCTGACGTGTGTGTCTGTGGACTGGTCATATCTTTTGTGTGTGTCTGTGGGCTGACCATCTCTGACGTGTGTGTGTGTCTGTGGACCGCCCATCTCGTATGTGTGTGTTTTGGGCTGGCCATCTCTCCTGTGTGTGTCTGTGGGCTGGCCATCTCTTGTGTGTGTGTGTGTGTGTGTGTGTATCTGTCTGTGAGCTGGTCATCTCTTGAGTGTACTCACCTATTTGTGCTTGCGGGGGTTG
Source organism: Procambarus virginalis (assembly GCA_020271785.1). Taxonomy (NCBI): domain Eukaryota; kingdom Metazoa; phylum Arthropoda; class Malacostraca; order Decapoda; family Cambaridae; genus Procambarus; species Procambarus virginalis. The sequence goes on from WNGS01001779.1 coordinate 62,776, forward strand.
AGCTTTGGCTCTTTGGTCCCGCCTCTCAACTGTCAATCAACAGGTGTACAGATTCCTGAGCCTATTGGGCTCTATCATATCTACATTTGATACTGTGTATGGAGGCAGCCTCCACCACATCACTTCCTAGTGCATTCCATTTATTAACTACTCTGACACTGAAAAAATTCTTTCTAACGTGTCTGTGGCTCAACTGGGTACTAAGTTTCCACCTGTGTCCCCTTGTTCGTGTCCCACCCGTGCTGAAGAGTTTGTCTTTGTCCACCCTGTCAATTCCTCTGAGAATTTTGTAGGTGGTTATCATGTCTCCCCTTACTCTTCTGTTTTCCAGGGATGTGAGGTTCGGCTCCTTTAGCCTTTCCTCGTAGCTGAATCCTCTCAGTTCCGGGACGAGCCTGGTGGCATACCGCTGAATCTTCTCTAACTTTGTCTTGTGTTTAACTAGGTATGGACTCCCGGCTGGAGCTGCATACTCCAGGATTGGTCTTACATAAGTGGTATACAGGGTTCTGAAAGATTCCATACACAAGTTTCTAAAGGCAGTTCTTATGTTGGCCAGTCTAGCATATGCCGCTGATGATATTCTTTTGATGTGGGCCTCTGGAGACAGGTTCGGTGTGATATCAACCCCCAGATCTTTCTCTCTATTTGACAGTTGCAGGATTTCACCTCCCAAATGATACCTTGTGTTCAGCCTCCTGCTCCCTTCGCCTAATTTCATCACCTTACACTTTCCCGAGTTGAACTTTAGCAGCCATTTTCTAGACCATTTCTCCAGTTTATCCAGGTCATCCTGTCGTCTCTGTCTATCTTCATTCGTCTTGATTCTTCTCATAATTTTTGCATCATCAGCAAACATTGAGAGGGAATGAGTCTATACCCTCCGGAAGATCGTTCACATATATTTGAAACAGGATGGGTCCAAGTACTGAGCCCTGTGGGACTCCGCTGGTGACATCTAGCCACTCTGATGTCGCCCCCCTCACCGCTACTCGCTGTTTCCTGTTGCTTAAGTACTCTCATATCCACTGGAGCACCTTCCCTTTTACTCCTGCCTGTTGCTCCAACTTTTTTAACAGCCTTTTATGGGCCACTGTGTCAAAGGCTTTTTGGCAATCCAGGAAAATGCAGTCGGCCCACCCTTCTCTTTCCTGCCAAATTTTTGTTGCCTGGTCATAAAATTCTATTAAACCTGTGAGGCACGATTTACCATCCCTGAACCCATGTTGGTGGTGCGTTACAAAGTTATTTCCCTCCAGATGCTCTACGAGCCTTTTCCTCACGATCTTCTCCATCACCTTGCATGGTATACAAGTTAAGGAAACTGGCCTGTAATTCAGTGCCTCTTGCCTGTCACCCTTTTTGTATATTGGGACTACGTTAGCTGTCTTCCAACTTTCTGGTAGGTTCCTTGTTTCCAGTGACCTGTTATACACCATAGAGAGTAGCACACTTAGTACTTCTGCACCTTCCTTTAGTATCCATGGTGAGATTCTGTCAGGCCCAACAGCCTTTGTCACATCCAGCTCCAGCAGACACCTTTTGACCTCATCACTGGTGAGGTCAAATTCCTCCAAGGTTGCTTGGTTTGCCACCTCCTCATTTAGTGCAGGGGCTTCTCCTTGTTCTATTGTGAAGACCTCTTGGAATCTCTTGTTGAGTTCTTCACACACCTCCTTGTCATTCTCTGTTTATCTGTTCTCCACAGTGTGTGTCTGTGGACTGGCCATCTCTTGTGTGTGTGTCTACGGCCTGTCCATCTCTTAGGTGTGTCTGTGGGCTGGCCAGCTCTTTTTTGTGTGTTTGTGGGCTGGCCATCTCTAGTGTGTGTTTCTGGGCTGGCTATCTCTTGTGTGTTTGTGTGCTGTCTATCTCTTGTGTGTGTGTCTGTGGGCTGGCCATCTCTTGTGTGTGTGTCTGTTGGCTGGCCATCTTTCGTGTGTGTCTCTGTGGGCTGGCCATCTCTTGTGTGTGTGTGTCAGTGAGCTGGCCATCTCTTGTGTGTCTGTGGGCTGACCATCTCTTGTGTGTGTTTGTCTGTGGGCTGGCAAGCTGTTGTGTATGTCTGTGGGCTGGCCATCTCTTGTGTGTGTGTTTGTTAGCTGGCCATCTCTTGTGTGTGTGTTTGTTAGCTGGCCATCTCTTGTGTGTGTTTGTCTGTGGGCTGGCCATCTCTTGTGTGTGTGTCTGTGGGCTGGCCATCTCTTGTGTGTGTTTGTCTGTGGGATGGCCATCTCTTGTGTGTGTGTGTCTGTGGGCTGGCCATCTCTTGTGTGTCTGTGGGCTGACCATCTCTTGTGTGTGTTTGTCTGTGGGCTGGCAAGCTCTTGTGTATGTCTGTGGGCTGGCCATCTATTGTGTGTGTGTTTGTTAGCTGGCCATCTCTTGTGTGTGTGTTTGTTAGCTGGCTGTCTCTTGTGTGTGTTTGTCTGTGGGATAGCCAATTCGAATGTGTGTCTGTGGGGGAGCCAGCTCTTGTGTGTGTGTCTGTGGACTGGCCATCTCTTGTGTGTGTGTGTCTGTGGGATGGCCATCTCTTGTGTGTGTGTGTCTGTGGGCTGGCCATCTCTTGTGTGTCTGTGGGCTGACCATCTCTTGTGTGTGTTTGTCTGTGGGCTGGCTAGCTCTTGTGTATGTCTGTGGGCTGGCCATCTCTTGTGTGTGTGTTTGTTAGCTGGCCATCTCTTGTGTGTGTGTTTGTTAGCTGGCCATCTCTTGTGTGTGTTTGTCTGTGGGCTGGCCATCTCTTGTGTGTGTGTCTGTGGGCTGGCCATCTCTTGTGTGTGTTTGTCTGTGGGCTGGCCATCTCTTGGGTGAGTGTTTGTGGGCTGGCCATCTCTTGTGTGTGTGTGTCTATTGGTTGGCCATCTCTTGTGTGTGTATATCTGTTGGCTGGCCATCTCTTGTGTGTGTGTCTGTTGGCTGGCCATCTTTCGTGTGTGTCTCTGTGGGCTGACCATCTCTTCTGTGTGTCTGTGGGCTGGCCATCACTTGTGTATGTGTCTGTTGGCTGGTCATCTCTTGTTTGTGTGTGTCTGTGGGCTGGCCATCTCTTCTGTGTGTCTGTGGGCTGGCCATCTCTTGCGTGTGTCTGTGGGCTGGCCATCTCTGACGTGTGTGTTTGTAGGCTGGCCATCTCTAATGTGTGTGTGTCTGTGGACTGGCCATCTCTCGTGTGTGTGTCTGTGGGCTGGCCACCTCTCATCTGTGTGTCTGTGGGCTGGCCAGTTCGAGTGTGTGTCTGTGGGTTGGCCAGCTCATGTGTGTATGTCTGTGGGCTTGCCAGCATTTGAGTGTGTGTCTGTGGGCTGGCCATCTCTCGTGTGTGTGTCTGTATGCTTGCCATCTTTTGTGTGTGTCTGTGGGATGGCCAGAACGAGTGTGTGTCTGTGGGGTGGGCAGCTCAAGTGTGTATGTCTGTGGGGGAGCCAGCTCTTGTGTGTGTGTCTGTGGACTGGCCATCTCTTGTGTGTGTGTCTGTGGGATGGCAATCTCTTGTGTAATTGTCTGTGGGCTGGCCATCTCTTGTGCATGTGTCTGTTGGCTGGCCATCTCTTGTGTGTCTGTGGGCTGACCATCTCTTGTGTGTGTTGTCTGTGGGCTGGCCATCTCCTGTGTGTCAGTTTGTGGGCTGGCCATCTCTTGTGTGTGTGTTTGTTAGCTGGCCATCTTTTGTGTGTGTGTTTGTTAGCTGGCCATCTCTTGTGTGTGTGTTTGTTAGCTGGCCATCTCTTGTGTGTGTTTGCCTGTGGGTTGGCCATCTCTTGTGTGTGTGTCTGTGTGCTGGCCATCTCTTGTGTGTCTGTGGGCTGTGGGCTGGCCATCTCATGGGTGAGTGTTTGTGGGCTGGCCATCTCTTGTGTGTGTGTGTCTGTTGGTTGGCCATCTCTTGTGTGTGTATGTCTGTTGGCTGGCCATCTCTTGTGTGTGTGTTTGTTAGCTGGCCATCTCTTGTGTGTGTTTGCCTGTGGGCTGGCCATCTCTTGTGTGTGTGTCTGTGGGCTGGCCATCTCTTGTGTGTGTTTGTCTGTGGGCTGGCCATCTCTTGGGTGAGTGTTTGTGGGCTGGCCATCTCTTGTGTGTGTGTCTGTTGGTTGGCCATCTCTTGTGTGTGTATGTCTGTTGGCTGGCCATCTCTTGTGTGTGTGTCTGTTGGCTGGCCATCTTTCGTGTGTGTCTCTGTGGGTTGGTCATCTCTTATGTGTGTGTGTCTGTGGGCTGGCCATCTCTTCTGTGTGTCTGTGGGCTGGCCATCACTTGTGTATGTGTCTGTTGGCTGGTCATCTCTTGTGTGTGTGTCTGTGGGCTGGCCATCTCTTCTGTGTGTCTGTGGGCTGGCCATCTCTGACGTGTGTGTTTGTAGGCTGGCCATCTCAGACGTGTGTGTGTCTGTAGACTGGCCGTCTCTCGTGTGTGTGTCTGTGGGATGGCCAATTCGAATGTGTGTCTGTGGGGGAGCCAGCTCTTGTGTGTGTGTCTGTGGACTGGCCATCTCTTGTGTGTGTGCCTGTGGGATGGCCATCTCTTGTCTAAGTGTCTGTGGGCTGGCCATCTCTTGTGTGTGTCTGTGGCTGGCCATCTCTTCTGTGTCTGTGGGCTGACCATCTCTTGAGTGTGTTTGTCTGTGGTCTGGCCATCTCCTTTGTGTGAGTTTGTGAGCTGGCCATCTCTTGTGTGTGTTTGTCTGTGGGCTGGCAAGCTCTTGTGTGTGTCTGTGGGCTGGCCATCTCTTGTGTGTGTGTTTATTAGCTGGCCATCTCTTGTGTGTGTGTTTTGTTAGCTGGCCATCTCTTGTGTGTGTTTGTCTGTGGGATGGCCATCTCTTGTGTGTGTGTCTGTGGGCTGGCTATCTCTTGTGTGTGTTGTCTGTGGGCTGACCATCTCTTGGGTGAGTGTTTGTGGGCTGGCCATCTCTTGTGTGTGTGTGTCTGTTGGTTGGCCATCTCTTGTGTGTGTATGTCTGTAGGCTGGCCATCTCTTGTGTGTGTGTCTGTTGGCTGGCCATCTTTCGTGTGTGTCTCTGTGGGCTGGCCATCTCTTCTGTGTGTCTGTGGGCTGGCCATCACTTGTGTATGTGTCTGTTGGCTGGTCATCTCTTGTGTGTGTGTCTGTGGGCTGGCCATCTCTTCTGTGTGTCTGTGGGCTGGCCATCTCTTGCGTGTGTCTGTGGGCTGGCCATCTCTGACGTGTGTGTTTGTAGGCTGGCCATCTTTGACGTGTGTGTGTCTGTGGACTGGCCGTCTCTCGTGTGTGTGTCTGAGGGCTGGCCATCTCTCATCTGTGTGTCTGTGGGCTGGCCAGTTCGAGTGTGTGTCTGTGGGGTGGCCAGCTCATGTGTGTATGTCTGTGGGCTTGCCAGCATTTGAGTGTGTGTCTGTGGCCTGGCCATCTCTCGTGTGTGTGTCTGTAAGCTTGCCATCTCTTGTGTGTGTCTGTGGGATGGTCAGTTCGAGTGTGTGTCTGTGGGGTGGGCAGCTCATGTGTGTATGTCTGTGGGCTGGCCAGCTTTTGAGTGTGTGTCTGTGGGCTGGCCATCTCTCGTGTGTGTGTCTGTGGGCTGGCCATCTCTCGTGTGAGTGTCTTTGGGCTGGTCATCTCTCGTGTGTGTTTGTCTGTGGGCTGGCCATCTCTTGTGTGTATGTCTGTGGGATGGCCATCTCTTGAGTGTGTGTCTGTGGGCTGGTCGTCTCTTGAGTGTGTGTCTGTGGGCTGGACATCTCTTGTGTGTGTGACTGTGGGCTGTCCGTCTCTCGTGTGTGTCTGTAGGCTGGACAGCTCTTGTGTGTGTGTTTGTGGGCTTGCTATCTCTTGTGTGTGAATGTCTGTTGGCTGGCCATCTCTTGTGTGTGTGTCTGTAGGCTGGCCATCTCTCGTGTGTGTCTCTGTTGGCTGGTCATCTCTTGTGTGTGTGTGTGTGTCTGTGGATTGGCCATATCTAGAGTGTGTGTCTGTGGGCTGGCCACTCTTTTGTGTGGCTGGCCTCTGTGTGTGTGGTTCTGGGCTGAGCATCTCTTGTGTGTTTCCTGTGGGCTGATCATCTCTTTGTGTGTGTGTGATGTGGTGTGTAGTGCGGTGTCTTGTGTGTGTGTGTGTTGCTGGATCTTCGTGTGTTCGTGGTGTTCGTGTGTGTGTGTCAGTGGTGCCTTTGCGTGTGTCCTGTGCTGCATCTCTCGTGGGTGTGTCGGATGCTCAATTCGATGTGTGTCTGTGGGTGGGCCAAGCTCTTGTGTGTGTGTTCTGTGGACTGGCCATCTCTTGTGTGTGTGTCTGTGGGATGGCCATCTCTCGTTAGTGTCTAGTGGGCTGGCCATCTCTTCTGTGTGTGCTGTGGTCTGGCCATCTCTTGTGTTGTGTCTGTGGGCTGGCCATCTCTTGTGTGTGTGTCTTGTGCTGGCCATCTCTCTGTGTGTCTGTGTGTAGCTGGCCATCTCTTGTGTGTGTCTGTGGGCTGGCCATCTCTCGTGTGTGTGTCTGTGGCTGGCCATCTCTTGTGTGTGTCTGTGGGCTGGCCATCTCTTTGGGTGAGTGTCTGTGGGCTGGCCATCTCTTGTGTGTGTGTGTCTGTATGGTGGCCATCTCTAACGTGTGTGTGTCTGTGGCTGGCCATCTCTGGTGTGTGTTTGTGGCTGGCCATCTCTCGTGTGTGTGTCTGTGGGCTGGCCATCTCCGATGTGTGTGTGTTATGTGGGCTGGCCAGTCTCTCGTGTGTGTGTGTCTGTGGGCTGGCCATCTCTCGTGTGTGTGTCTGACGGGAGGCTATCTCGATGTGTGTGTCCTGTGGGCTGGCCAGTCTCTCGTGTGTGTGTCACGTGGGCGGCCATCTCTTGTGTGTGTGTGTCTGTGGGCTGGCCTGCTTTTGAGTGTGTGTCTGTGGGCTGTCATCTCTTGTGTGTTGTCTGTGGGCTGATCATCTCATTGTGTGTGTTGTGTGTGTCTGTGGGCTGGCCATCTCTTGGTGTGTTCTGTAAGCTGGCCATCTCTTGTGTGTGTGTTCTGTGGGCTGGCCATCTCTTGTGTTGTGTGTCTGTGGGCGTCATCTCATTGTGTGTGTGTTGTGTGTGGGCTGTGCGGCTGGGCATCTCTTGAGTGTGTGTCTGTGGGCTGGCCATCTCTTGTGTGTGTGTCTGTGGGCTGCCCATCTCTGATGTGTGTGTCTGTGGGCTGGCATCTCTTGTGTGTGTGTGTCTGTGGTTGGCCATTTCTTGGTGTGTCTGTGGACTGGCCACTCTTGTGTGTGTGTCTGTGGGTCCTGTGGCTGTCTCTGGTGCGTGTCTGTGGGCTGCCATCTACTTGTGTGTGTTCTGTGGGCTGGCCATTTCTTTGTCTTGTGTCTGTGGGCTGGCCATCTCTTGTGTGTGTGTGTCTGTGGGCTGGCCATCTCTTGTGTGTGTGTCTGTGGGCTGGCCATCTCTTGATGTGTGTTCTGTGGCTGGCCATATCTACTTGTGTGTGTGTCTGTGGGCTGGCCATGTTTGTGTGTGTGTGTCTGTGGGCTGGCCTGTCTCTTGTGTGTGTGTCTGTGGGCTGGCCATCTATTGTGTGTGTCTGTGGGCTGCCGTTCTCTTGTGTCTGTGTATCTGTGGGCTGGCCATCTCTTGATGTGTGTGTCTGTGGGCTGGCCATCTCATGTGGAGTGTGTCTGTGGGCTGGCCATCTCTTGGTGTGTGTCTGTGGGCTGGCCATCTCTTGGTGTGTGTCTGGGGTGCTATCTCTTGTGTTTGTCTGCGGGCTGGCCATCTCTTGAGGTGTGTCTGAGGTGGCCATCTCTTGAGTGTGTGTCTGGGACTGGCCGTCTCTTGTGTGTGTGTCTGGGGCTGGCCTCTCTGTGAGTGTCTGTTGTGGGCTGGCCATCTCTTGAGTGTGTCTGTGGATGGCCATTCTGTTATGTCTGTGGGTGCCACTCTTTGTGTTGTTCTGTGGGCTGGCCATCTTTGTGTGTGTGTGTCCTGTGGGCTGGCCATCTCTTGGTCTGTGTCTGTGGGCTGGCCATCTCTTGTGTGTGTGTGTCTGCGGGCTGGCCATCTCTTGTGTGTGTGTGTCTGTCGGGCGGCCATCTTTGTGTGTGTGTATCTGTGGCCTGGCCACTCTTGTGTGTGTCTGTGCTGGCATCTCTTGTGTGTTGTGTTGTGGGCTGGCCATCTCTTGTGTGTGTGTCTGTGGGCTGGCAACTCTTGTGTGTGTGTCTGTGGGCTGGCCATCTCTTGTGTGTGTGTTGTGGGCTGGCCATCTCTTGGTGTGTGTCTGTGGTGTGGCCATCTCTTGTGTGTGTTGTGTGTCTGTGGGCTGGCCATTCTTGTGTGTGTGTGTCTGTTGGGCTGGCCATCTCTTGTGTGTGTGTGTCTGTGGGGCTGGCCATCTCTTGTGTGTGTGTTCTGTGGGCTGGCCATCTCTTCGTGTTTCTGTGGGCTGGCCATCTCTTGTGTGTTGTGTCTGTGGGCTGGCCATCTCTTGTGTATGCGTCTGTGGGCTGGCCTCTCTGGTGTGTGTCTGTGGGCTGGCCATCTCTTGTGTGTGTGTCTGTGGGCTGGCCATCTTGTGTTCTGTGTCTGGGTGGCATTTGTGTGTGTCTGTGGGCTGGCCATCTCTTGTGTGTGTGTGTCTGTGGAGCTGGCCATCTCTTGTGTGTGTGTGTGTCTGTGGGCTGGCCATCTCTTGTGTGTTTGTCTGGGCTGGCCATCTCTTGGTGTGTGTGTCTGTGGGCTGGCATCTCTATGTGTGTGTGTGTCGTTGGTCTGGCCATCTCTTGTGTGTGTGTGTTGTGGGCTGCCATCTCTTGTGTTTGTGTCTGTGGGCTGGCCTCTATTGAGTGTGTGTCTGTGGGCTGGCCATCTCTTGTGTGTGTGTGTCTGTGGGTGGCTCATCTCTTGTGTGTGTGTTGTCTGTGGGCTGGCATCTTTGTGTGTGTGTCTGTGGGCTGGCCATCTTTGTGTCTGTGTGTCTGTGGGCTGGCCATCTCTTGTGTATCTGTGTTGTGGGCTGGCCATCTACTTGTGTGTGTGTGTCTGTGGGCTGGCCATCTTTGTGTGTGTGTGTCTGTGGGCTGGCTCTCTGTGTGTGTGTGTGTCTGTGGGCTGGCCATCTTGTGTGTGTGTTCTGTGGCTGGCCATCTCTTGTGTGTGTCTGTGGGCTGGCCATCTCTTGTGTATTGTGTCTGTGGGCTGGCCTCTCTTGTGTGTGTCTGTGGGCTGGCCACTCTTGTGGTGTCTGTGTGGTGGCCATCTCTTGGGGTGTGTCTGGGGGCTGGCCATCTCTTGTGTAGTGTTGTGGCTGGCCTCTCTGTGTGTGTGTGTCTGTGGCTTGCCGTCTCTTGTGTGTGTGTCTGTGGGTGGCCATCCTGTGTTGGTGTGTGTCTGTGGCTGGCCATCTCTTGTGTGTGTGTGTCTGTGGGCTGGCCATCTCTTGTGTGTGTGTGTGGCTGTGGTCATTCGTGAGTGTGTGTCTGTGGGCTGGGCAGCTCTTGTGTATGTGTCTGTGGGCTGGCCGTCTCTTGAGTGTGTGTCTGTGGGCTGGCCATCTCTCTGTGTGTGTCTGTGGGCTGGCCATCTCTTACAGTGGTCTGGAGCTGGCGTCTCTGAGTGTGTGCTGCGCTGGCCATCTCTGTAAGTGTGTTTGTCTGTGGTCGGCCATCTCTTGAGTGTATGTCTGCTGGGCTGGCCATCTTTTTGAGTGTGTTCTGTGGGCTGGCCGTCTCTTGAGTGTGTGTCTGGTGGGCTGGACCATCTCTTGTGGGCTGTGATCTGTGGGGCTGTCCGTCTCTCGAGTGTGTGTCTGTGGCTGGCAGTCTCTTGGTGTGTGTTGTGGGCTTGCTCATCTCTTGTGTGTGAATGTCTGTGGCTGGCCATCTCTTGAGTGGGTGTTCTGAGGCTGGCCATCTCTCTGAGTGTGTGTCTACTGTTGGCTGGCCTCTCTTGGTGTGTGTGTGTGTCTGTCGGGACTGGCCAGTTCTGAGTGTGTGTCTGTGGGCTGGCCATCTCTTGCGTGTGTGTTTGGGGGTCTCTGAGTGTGTGCTGATGTGCATCTCTTGTAGCGTGTGTGTCTGCGGGCCGGCCGTCTCTTGAGTGTGTGTCTGCGGGCTGGCTATCTCTTGAGTGTGTGTCTGCGGGCTGGCCGTCTCTTAGGTGTGGTGTCCGTG